>JARQOC010000002.1:686442108-686524422 GCA_033576535.1 Allobates femoralis
ACTAGTACAATAAACATGAGCAATACAAGGCACACATAAGTACAGAAGGAGAGGGGACCCTGCCCGCAAGGGCTCATAGTCGCCAAGGGGTGGGTGGAGGATACAGTAGGTGAGGAGTGAAGACTCTGCCCGTGAGGGCTCACAGTCTACAAGCGATAGGTGAGGATATAGTAGGTGAAGAGAGAGAACCCTGCCCATGAGGGCTCACAGCCTACAAGGGATGGGTGAGGATACAGTAGGTGAGGAGAGAGGGCCCTGCCCACGAGGGCTCGCAGTCTACAAGGGATGTGCGAGGATACAGTAGGAGAGGAGAGAGGACGCTGCCCACGAGGGCTCACAATCTACAAGGGATGGGTGAGGATACAGTAGATGAAGAGAGAGGACTCTGCCCACAAGGGCTCACAGCCTACAAGGGATGGGTGAGGATACAGTAGGTGAGGAGAGAGGGCCCTGCCCACGAGGGCTCACAGCCTACAAGGGATGGGTGAGGATTCAGTAGGTGAGGAGAGAGGACCCTGCCCACGAGGGCTGATAGTCTAAAAGGGTTGGGTGGGGATATAGTAGGTGAGGAGAGAGGACCCTGCTCATGAGGGCTCACAGTCTACAATGAATGGGCGAGGAAACAGTAGGAGAGGGTACAGCTGATTGCGGTATAGTCAACTGAGGGTTTCTGCAGGTTCTAGGCTTGTTGGAAGAGGTGGGTCTTAAAATTAGTTTTGAAGGTTTCCACGGTAGGCGAAAGTCTGATGTGTTGGGGCAGGGAGTTCCAGAGTATGGGGGAATGCACAGGATAAATCTTGTATGTGGTTGTGGGAAGGAGAGATAAGGGGAGTAGAGAAGGAGATGTTGAGAAGATCGCAGGTTGTGTGTTGGTAAGTAACGGGAGACCATGTCAGAGATGTATGGAGGAGACTGGTTGTGGATGGCTTTGTATGTCATGGTTAGGATTTTGAACTGCTGTCTCTGGGCAATGAGAAGCCAGTGAAGGGTTTGGCAGAGAGGAGAGGATAGGGAATAGCTTGGAGACAGGTGGATTAGTCGGGCAGCAGAGTTTATGATAGATTGGAGAGGTGCAAGAGTGCTAGACGGGAGGTCAGAGAATAGGAGGTTGCAATAGTCTAGATGATGAGGGCATGCATGAGTGTTTTTGCAGTTTCTTGGTCAAGGGATAAAGGAAATATTTTTGAGTTGGAGACAGTAGGAGGTGGAAAGGGCTTGGGTATGTGGCTTGAAAGAGAGTGCAGGGTCAAGGATTACCCCAAGGCACCAAGCATGCTCCAATGGGAAAAGTGAGAAACCATATACTTTTATGGATAGGTCTGATGGGGTGGTAGATTGAGATGGGGAAAGATGAAGATTTCTGTTTTGTCAAGTTCAGTTTTAGAAATCAAGCAGAAAAGAAAGATGAAATAGAGGACAGACATTGTGGGATTTTGGTTAGTAAGCAGCCCTCTCCTCTACTGAAGTTCTTACTGCTTCCATGCAGTAAGATACCCCTTTTAAGGCCCTCATAAAATATGATGCCAACAAAAGTGCCTCTCAAACAGTTTGATACTCCCACTATGAATTCCTATACAGTACCCCCTGCAAACTGTAATACCCCCAAAGTGACCTTAACACAATATGATGGCCCCCACACAGCCCTCCACACAGTATGATAGCCCTCCTTAGAGTATAGCGGCACCTATAAGTATCCATACAGTATGATGAGCCCAACACAACCATCAACACGGTATAATGACCCACATACCATGTAATGGCCCCCACTAGCCCTCAACAGGGCACTCAAAAAGGATAGTAGAAGCAATGCTTCAATTATCCAGTTGGTTTATTATTACATATTGCATACAAAACATAGATTTTGTCAATCTCCTGACGTATCGGCTCTGTCCTTTTCAAAGTGAAAAACATCTATAACAGATATACAGAAAATGAGTATCAGCACAAATGATATAATAAACTTAGGACACATTAAAGTAAACGTTCAACAGTAACAGCGACATAGTATGAATACTGGATCAAAAAGAACAATTTAAGGTTAAAGATACATCAAAATCGTTCTATAGTGAATTAACTGTGTCATGCTGATTTGATATTGGGTAAACTAGGTGAACCTGGGAGAAACAATGAACACAGTGAGGATCCTATACTGGTAATGGACTATGACACAGAACCTATTGTGTAAATCAGACATAGACAGTGAGTCTATGATTAGGTATCATCCATAGGTTAGGGCAGAGAGAACCAGAAGAACAGAAGGAAATAGATTTGAGGAAGGATATATGATTAATAGTAACACTATCATATGCAAGAGTCCTAGGTATAGAAAAAGGGATTTAAACAACAGATATTACGAGAGGGGGATAGGGGATACAGGGAAAATGGGATAAGTAATATAATGAAATCTGTACCTGGGGTTTAACCAGATAAGTATGGATTGTTAAATTCAAGAAAAATTATACACAGCAGCTTATTATAAAAAATATCCTAGACGTGCACAAGGAATGTTGTGCAAAACCTTAAGTAAGACGCTGGGTGAGAAGGAGACAACTGTTAGTGCAATAGTAAGAAAATGGAAAAAATACAAAATGAGTGTCAATCCACATCAATCTGGGGCTGCAAAATCTCACCATGTGGGGTATCCAGGATCATGAGGAAGGTGAGAAATCAGCCTAAAATTACACGGGGGAAGTTGTTACTGATCTCAAGGCAGCTGGGACCACAGACACCAAGAAAACCAAAAACCTCTATACTTAGGTCTGCGCCTTCTGCTTTTTTATCCCCTCTAGACCTACAGCCTAAGGTCTCGTGTGTACTATAGCCTATGACCCAAAGAACACTGTCTGCACAGTCAAGCATGCCAGTGGAAACATTAAAATTCTGAGTGACACCATCCTTCTCTCTACCAGGAACATTAAAAATGGGTCATGAAAGGGTCTCTCAGCATGACAATGACTCAAAACATACAGCCAAGACAATAATGGAGTGGCTCAAAAAGAAGCACATTAAGGTCATTGAGTGCCCTCGTCAGTCTCCAGACCTTAATCCCATATAAAACTTATGAAGGGAGCTGAAGCTCGGAGTTGCTATGGGACAGCCCTTAAAGTCTTAGTGATTTAGAGGTGATCTGCAAAGAGGAGTGGAACAAAATTCCTTCTGACGTGCGTGTGGCACTCTGCCATTACAGGTAGCCACAGGACCACCGATGACATGGATGGATTTTCACAACAGGTAACCTACATACAGCAAACACCTTCCACCCCAGAACAGTAGAGGGAGCTCCACTTGCTGCCTTTAAGTAAGATCCCCTATAAATACTGGTGTTGGGGGTGGAGTTAGCTAGAGTGTGCAGTTGCTAGGAGAACTGTGAAGGCATCTTGGTGTGTCGGAGCCATGCTAGGCTCAAGCTAGTTGACCTGAGAGTGAGGTCGAAGGCAAGGCCTAAGGAGTAGAGAAACAGACAGAATGAGTTAAGCCTGAGGAGTCTAGTATGAGAGACGACGCAAGGAACAAGTCCCAGAGGGACACCACAGGGAGGGCACCCGAAAAGGAGTGGCGATCTAGACAGAAGACGGAAACCCAGTGCCGAACCTTATTGACAGTCCGGGGAATCCTGGTCCACAACGGGATACCAGCTCCGAGTCACGTGCAGGCGAGTCTAACCCTGAGCCATCAATATCGGTGGATCGTGGGTTTGCCCAGCAGTCCCGACCTTGTCCAGAACGCGCAGCCCCACTAGACGCACTAAACCGGGTTGATCCCTTTAGGGAAGAAGGGTAACCTCATAGCACCCAACGGGCCTGGTAGACAAGTGGGTTGTACAGGACTGCGCAAGGATAGTAAGGAGGCACAAGCAAAGACACAGAGGACAGTGAAGGTACTAAGGAAGGAACACTCTGGGAGCCTCAAAGAGACTTTATTCTCCCCAGTGACTACCCGGCCAGCTACCCACTAAAGACTGTGTAACTGTGTACCTGAACTGCTGAAAACTGTTGCCAGTAAAGTACCCGTGCAGAGTCAGCAAGCCTCCGGTGTTTTATTCTATAAAGCTAATCCACAGAGCTGCTACCATGACAACTAGCACAGCAGGTACTCTGCCCCGGGGATCGCACTCCGCCTGCAGGGAGCGTTATCAACTGGCAGCAATACCACCATCCTCAGCGGTCTGACGGCGGCGCTGGTGAGATCACCAGAAACTGCAGGTGGCATCGCGAGACTTTATTATTTCCATTTTTTTTTGCCCCCCTCTTTTCCAAGTGACCCCAGGGTATGGGTCTGGGTAGGCCACCAGTGACATCCCCTTAAGGTACCTTTACACGCGGCAACTTTTCTAGGATTTCACTGGCAACTTACTGGTTGCAGTGAAATCATGGAGACATTGTTCCATTTGTACACAGCAACAAGATAGAACAATGTGTTCATGATTTCACTGCAACCAGTAAGTTGCCAGTGAAATTCCTAGAAAAGTTGCCGCGTGTAAAGGTACCCTTACAGTAAACGCCCAGATACCGAGTCCCCATAGTACCCTGGGCAGGTCATGCGCAAACCTCATCATCAACTGCAAGAAATATCTGACTGCTGTGCTTGCCAACAAGGGTTTTGCCACCAAGTATTAAATCTTGTTTTCCAGTGGGATCAAATACGTATTTCTATCTTGAGCAAATACATGTATATAATTTAGATTTAGATTTTTCTGGATTTTATTTGAGATATGCTATCTCTCATTGTTAAAATTGACCGACCCTTAAAATTATAGGCTGTTCATATCTTTGTCAGTGGAACTCGGCAGGGAGATTGTTCCAAACATCTTGGAGAACTAACAACAGATCTTCTGTGGATGTAAACGTGTCAAAAGCCTCCTGTCTCTTCATGTAATCCCAGACAGACTGGATGATGTGAGCTCAGGGCTCTGTGGGGTCGGATCATCACTTCCAGGACTCACTATTCTTCTTTGCGCTGAAGATAGTCCTAATGACGTTTGGGTCGATTTCCTTCTACAGAACAAATTTGGAGCCAATCATGGCGTTGCATGATAAATAAGTATCTGAATTTCCCATACCTTTTACGAGTTGGTAATATAACTTTTTATGGTAGAGCATATGACACTTACATTTAGAAGGTCGCCTACTTCTATAATACATTTTTGTAGAAATGTGTTATATTGAATAAACCCATTCTTATATTTATACAGTTAGAATTGTCTCCTTTTGGATGTATATCCAATTCCCTATTCTGAGATAAAGATTGAATGTTCATTAACTGAAACGAAACAACTTGTATCAGTAACCCTGGAGGCTCGAGATTGGAGTTATATTAAATGTGACACACAAATAAAGTATAACAAAGTGTCCGACAGACCCAGCTGGACTCCTCAGCTCATCCAAGCAGTCTGCCCCATAGAAAGTCAATGAAAACTGAAGAGCGTTGTGTAGCATGTATTGATTCCTGGCATGGTCAATAATCCTCCAGGCATCACTGCACATTGAGCACCCTGTAAGCAATGTAGGTACAGTACAGATGATATTACATTGACATATGAATGTATTTTGTGTCCTTTTGCAGAGAAATCAATAAATCACTTTTTTCACCCCCTGCAATAAAATCAATGGGAAAGTTAAAAGGATGTCTGGCTTATTAAAGTCATGTTTAAATACACTATAAATTACATGAGGGTTCAGCAACCCCAGCAGCAGCACCAATCATTACTTGTCTGAAAAGACCAAACACAACAGTTTAATATTAATGATCATTGTTCATATGATTTAGCATGATAGCTTATTTCATAAAGTGTACATTACATTGGGGAAGTGGGGGATCCAGGCCTTGAGGGTCATGTTTTAAGGATCTCCTTAGTATACCCTTAGTGGAACACTCAAAACCGGGAGTGGCACACTCAGAAGACAGGTCTAATGGTGGGTTTACACGCTTCAATATCGTTGCGATATCGCAACTCAATGGCGCGGGAGCGCGCAATTAGTGCACATTTCTCCCGCATCGCATTGGATGTTTACACGCTGCGATATCGGAATACAACGTCCGTGCGATGTCTACGCCCCCCAACCCAGGAACGATCCTTTAACATGGGAGTGAATGGGTGACGTTTCAAATCGCATCGTTGTTGTGCGTTTACACAGCACGATCCGGCTCCAATCTCCCTTCAATATCGGGGCATTGAATAGCAAGCTCATTTAATCCCCGATATCGCATTGACATCGTTCCTGCATCGTATTGGACGTTCACACCATACAACGCAGGAACGATCTCGGGTCCAACGATCGAACCACGTGACTTTTCATTGAAATTGGACTACGATATCGCAACGTGTAAACCCGCCATAAAGGCCACTTCACACACACAGATATCGGAGTCCAATATCTGAACAGATCTCTGGTTGCAGTGAAATCATGGATACATTGCTCCATGTTGTACACAGCCGCAAAATGGAACAATGTGTCCATGATTTCACTGCAACCAGAGATCTGTTCAGATATTGGACTCAGATATCTGTGTGTGTGAAGTGGCCTTAATGGCCACTTTACACACACACCAACTTATCTGTCCAACTTCTGACCAACTTACTGGTTGCAGTGAAATCATGGACACATAGTTCCATTTGTACACAGCCACAAAATGGAACAATGTGTCCATGATTTCACTGCAACCAGAGATCTGTTAAGAAGTTGGACAGATAAGTTGGTGTGTGTAAAGCGGCCCTAAGTGTAGGGTAGGAACACACTTTAGTTTCTGTTCAGTTTTCCTGATCAGTTTTCCTGATCAGTGTTCATCAGTTTGTGTGCCAAAACCAGGAGTGACTCCAAAACCCACCACAGGTGTCAATCTTTCATTTATACTTTTTCTCTGCAAGGTTCACTCCTGGTTTTGGCACACAAACTGATGAACACTGATCAGGAAAACTGATCAGGAAAACTGATCAGGAACTGAAGTGTGTTCCTACCCTAAGGCCACGTGCACATGTTGAGTATTTGATGAGTTTTTTTACCTCAGGATTTGTAGACAAAACCAAGAGTGGAACAATCAGAGGAAAAGTATAATAGAAACACGTCACCACTTCTGTATTTATCACCCATTCCTGGTTTTGGCTACAAATCCTGAGCTAAAATACTCATCAAACAATCAGCATGTGCACGAGGCCTAATAGAAACAAGTGCTCTACTAAAGGCCACTTCACACACACAGATATCTGAGTCCAATATCTGAACAGATCTCTGGTTGCAGTGAAATCATGGATACATTGCTCCATTTTGTGGCTGTGTACAACATGGAGCAATGTATCCATGATTTCACTGCAACCAGAGATCTGTTCAGATATTGGACTCAGATATCTGTGTGTGTGAAGTGGCCTTTACATGTTTAATCACCCACTCCTGGTTTGTGATGAGCTTGTGCATAAAAATACGCTGCAAAAAAAGCAGTGTGTGAATGGGGTCTAAAGGCACGTTACACACACAGATATCAGTGACCAACTTCTGAACAGAGTCAAATTGAAGAAGGATAATCAGGGCACTGAGCGGTGCTAACAGTCAGGTTCGGGATCACTTCCCGTTGAGGCGGGTTCCCCTCCGGTGGTGCACAGCCAAAGCATAAACCAAACATCAAAGTTGAAGAAGAAGCGGCACTCAACTTCTTCTTCAACTTTGAACTTCTGAACAGATCTCTGGTTGCAGTGAAATCATGGACACATTGTTCCATTTTGTGGCTGTGTACAAATGGAACAATGTGTCCATGATTTCATTGCAACCAGAGATCTGTTCAGAAGTTGGTCACAGATATCTGTGTGTGTGATGGCCACTTTACACGTCCCAACATCGGTCCGATGTTGGATACAACGACGCGGGAGCGCGCATTTTTTGGGCAGAATTCCAAGATCGCATAGGAGATGTTGCACAGCGCGATATCGGCAGGCAACGCAACTGTGATGTGTACGCCCTCTTGTACGGGCGACCCAGGAACGACCATTTAACATGGGAGAGAATAGTGGAAGTTGTACTCCAAATCGTTGTTGGGCTTTCACACAGCACGATCCTGCCACATTGTCCATCCAATATCGGGCAGTTGGAGAGCAGGCTCATTTGTTCCCCGATATCGTTTTGGCATCGTTCGTGCATCATATTGGACATTTACACCATACAACGCACGAACAATATCGGGGCCAACGCACGAACCACGTGACTTTTTATCGGAGTTGGACACCGATATCGGGACGTGTAAAGTGGCCATAACGTGGCCTTAAATCATAGAATTGCACTTTTTTTTGCAAAAAAAAATGGAGTAAAGGTACCTTCACACACAGCAATATTGCTAGGCAATTTCACTGGCAATTAGCTGGTTGCAGTGAAATCATGGACACATTGTTCTATTTTGTTGCTGTGTACAAATGTAACAATGTGTCCATGATTTCACTGCAACCAGCAAATTGCCAGTGAAATTGCAAGCAATGTTGCTGTGTGTGAAGGTACCTTAAGGGTACTTTTATGGCGGGTTTACACGTCGCGATATCGTAGTACAATTTCAATCAAAAGTCACGTGGTTCAATCGTTGGAGGCGAAATCGTTCCTTCGTTGTATGGTGTGAACGTCCAATACGATGCAGGAACGATGTCAATGCGATATCGGGGATTGAATGAGCTTGCTATTCAATGCCCCGATATTGCATAGCGATTGAAGCCGGATCGTGCTGTGTAAACGCCCAATTACGATGCGATTTGAAACGTCACCCATTGACTCCCATGTTAAGTGTGCGATCCTGGGTTGGGAGGCGGAGACATCGCACGGACGTTGTATTCCGATATCGCAGCGTGTAAACATTCAATGCGATGCGGGAGGAACGTGCACTAATTGCGCGCTCCCGCGCCATTGAGTTGCGATATCGAAACGATATTGCAGCGTGTAAACCCACCATTACACGTCGCAACATTGCATGCAATTTCACTTGCAACTTACCGTATATACTCGTGTATAAGCCGACCCGTGTATAAGCCGACCCCCCTACTTTTGCCCCCAAAACCTGGGAAAACCTATTGACTCGTGTATAAGCCGAGGGTGGACTCCAGCACAGGTATACAGCCCCCAGCAGTGTGGTATACAGCCCCCCCAATGGTAGTATACAGCAGCCTCCCCAGTGGTAGTATACAGCAGCAGCCCCAGTGGTATATACAGCAGCAGCTCCAGTAGTTAGTATACAGCAGCCCCAGAGGTATATACAGCCCCAGTGGTAGTATACAGCATCCCCAGAGGTATATACAGCCCCGGTGGTAGTATACAGCATCCCCAGAGGTAGTATACAGCAGCCCCAGAGGTAGTATACAGCAGCCCCAAAGGTATATACAGCAGCCCCAGTGGTAGTATACAGCAGCCCCAGAGGTAGTATACAGCAGCCCCAGTGGTAGTATACAGCAGCCCCAGAGGTAGTATACAGCAGCCTCAGAGGTATATACAGCCCCATTGGTAGTATACAGCAGCCCCAGAGGTATATACAGCCCCAGTGGTAGCATCCAGCAGCCCCAGAGGTATATACAGCCCCAGTGGTAGTATACAGCAGCCCCAGAAGTATATACAGCCCCAGTGGTAGTATACAGCAGCCCCAGAGGTATATACAGCAGCCCCAGTGGTAGTATACAGCAGCCTTCCCAGTGGTAGTATACAGCAGCCTCCCCAGTGGTAGTATACAGCAGTCTCCCCCTGTGGTAGTATACAGCAGTCTCCCCCAGTAGTAGTATACAGCAGTCTCCCCCTGTGGTAGTATACAGCAGTCTCCCCCTGTGGTAGTATACAGCAGTCTCCCCCTGTGGTAGTATACAGCAGCCTCCCCCTGTGGTAGTATACAGCAGCCTCCCCCTGTGGTAGTATACAGCCGCCACAGAGGTATATACAGCAGCCCCAGTAGTAGTATACAGCAGCCTCCCCAGTGGTAGTATACAGCAGCCTCCCCAGTGGTAGTATACAGCAGTCTCCCCCTGTGGTAGTGTACAGCAGCCTCCCCCTGTGGTAGTATACAGCAGCCTCCCCTGTGGTAGTATACAGCAGCCACAGAGGTATATACAGCAGCCCCTCCCCTGTGGTAGTATACAGCAGCCCCCCCCTGTGGGTATACAGCAGTGCCTCCCCATGTGGTATATACTGCAGCCCCTCCCCTGTGGTAGTATACAGCAGTGCCTCCCCCTGTGGTATATACAGCAGCCCCTCCCCTGTGGGTATACAGCAGTCCCCCCCGTAGTATATACAGCAGCCCCCCGTGGTAGTACACAGCAGCCCCCCTGTGGGTATATAGAGCCCCCCCGTAGTATATACAGCAGCCCCCCCCTGTGAGAATACAGCAGCCCCCCCGTGGTAGTATACAGCAGCCCCCCCGTAGTATATACAGCAGCCCCCCGTGGTAGTATACAGCAGCCCCCCTGTGGGTATATAGAGCCCCCCCCCGTTGCTGCCGCACACCTGTAAAAAGAAGATCTTTCATACTTATCCTCCTGCTGTCACGCGATCATCCTCCGCTCTCCTTCTTGCTTGCACCCGGGCCCCGGCGTCCATCCATATGACCGCGCACAAATAATGACGTCACTATTTGTGCGCGGTCACGTGGATGGACGCCGGGTGCAAGCAAGAAGGAGAGCGGAGGATGATCGCGTGACAGCAGGAGGATAAGTATGAAAGATCTTCTTTTTACAGGTGTGCGGCAGCAACGGGGGGGGGCTCTATATACCCACAGGGGGGCTGCTGTATACTACCACGGGGGGCTGCTGTATATACTACGGGGCGGCTGCTGTATACTACCACGGGGGATCTGCTGTATTCTCACAGGGGGGGGCTGCTGTATATACTACGGGGGGGCTGCTGTATGCTACCACGGGGGGGCTGCTGTATACTACCACAGGGGGGCGGAGGAGCGCTGACACAGTGCAATGTAATATGCACGGCTCCCCCTGCCGCTGATGGACAGGGGAATGCAGTGCATATTGCATTGCACTAATGAGCGGCCCCACGTGACCGGCCGCTCACTATACAGCCTCCCCCTGCCTCCTCCATCCCCCGGACACCGGCCCCACACAGTCAGCCGTCACTGACTCGTGTATAAGCCGAGGGGGGCACTTTTCAGCACAATTTCTGTGCTGAAAAACTCGGCTTATACACGAGTATATACGGTACTGGTTTTTTTAGATTTTTTTTCCCTGTTTTTCAGAATAGTGTATGGTAAGACCCCCTTCACACCACGACTGGATCCGGTCTGTGGCTGTCCAGTCTGAACCCTATCTAGAAACAGAACCGGTTTGCAGCCGGATCCCTCTGATCGCAGTCGCAGCTGCTGAAATTTCAAGATCGTGGCTAGCAGGGAGCTAGTCGCGGTCCTGAAATCTCTGAAGGGGACAGCTCATGGCACTAAAGTTTAGCAAAACTCCAGCACCCGGCGTCCGGCTCCCGGCTCCGATTTTATCTCGGACTCGGCGCCATAGACTCCCATGTTAAGTAGCGCCGAATCCGGGAACATCCGATTTTGAGCGGTTTTGGCCCTGGACACAAAAAATGCTGCTTGTTCCGATTTAGTGTCTGGGGCTAAAAAATGAATGCTGCCAGATCCTCCCGGACAGCATAAAACCGGATGGCAGAGCACTGGCATACGGTGCAATCCAGTCCCACAGAAATACTATGGGGGCGAAACCGGATCCGGGACTGTCCGGTTCACAATGGACAGTCCCGGATCCTAAAAATCGGTGGTGTGAAGGGGGCCTAAGGGCCACTTTACACACACCAACTTATCTGTCCAACTTCTGAAAAAACTTACGGGTTGCAGTGAAATCAAGGACTCATTGCTCCATTTTGTGGCTGTGTACAAATGGAACTATGTGTCCATGATTTCACTGCAACCAGTAAGTTGTTCAGAAGTTGGACAGATAAGTTGGTGTGTGTAAAGTGGCCTTAAGATGAATGTTGTCATTAAAAAATACAGTTTTTCCTGCAAAAAGCAAGCTCTCATATGTCTATGATGATGAAAAAATAAAAAGTTATGCCTCTGGAAGAAGTGGAGGTGGCTCTTGAAGAAGGGGAAGATAAACTTGAATTGGAAAAACAAAAACAAAAAATGGCCAGTTTAAATAGGGTTAACACCCCGAAACAGCTGTATGTGGATGGATACCTGGCCTTGATATTCCCTTGTCATATCTGTAAACTTGTAAAAGAGTTGGATATTGACTTAAAGGGCCACTTCATATGGTGGTTATGGTGTTCTCCGCAAGGAGCCACCCCTTGGCTGGGTCCTTCCCTGGAGGGATATGTGGCTAGTTCTGTGTTTGAGACTCCTCACGCAGGCTCCACAGACTCTATTTGCATATTCATATTTCCCAGGGGGCAATGTGCCTAGGAATTCACTGTGTTTGAGCGCTTTAGCCAGCTGCCCGCAGTGTTTTCTTGGACTGGTCTCCCTGAGATCAGTGAATACTTTGCAATCTTGGTCTACTAGGCCTTGCTCCCACCTAGCCAGAATCCTACTCCACACTGATGAGGGGCAACACCCCGAAACAGCTGTATGTGGATGGATACCTGGCCTTGGTATTCCCTTGTCATATCTGTAAACTTGTAAAAGAGTTGGATATTGACTTAAAGGGCCACTTCATATGGTGGTTATGGTGTTCTCCGCAAGGAGCCACCCCTTGGCTGGGTCCTTCCCTGGAGGGATATATGGCTAGTTCTGTGTTTGAGACTCCTAATCGAGGCTCCACAGACTCTATTTGAATAAACTTTAGATGACACTTTTTAATAGCAGGGCATGAGGCTACGAAAAATGTATCTTTCTCTCTGGAGGTCTCATAAAGTCCATCCATTACAAAGATGCACCAATAATTTTAATGGGCACCATGTACTACTTAAACGGGGTTTTTATATATAAAAAAAAATATTTTGCAACCATAAACTTCCAAGAATTAAAACTAACCAACAGACCTTATCGGTCATTGCACCAGTGCAGGCTCTCCTCCTCTGCTACCACTGATTATTATTATTATTATTTCTATAGCACCATTAATTCCATGGTGCTGTACATAAGAAAGGGTGACATACATAATACAGATATAAGTTGCAGTAAACAAACTAACAATGATGGACTGGTATAGAGGGACGGGGTCCCTTACCTCCTACAGGATGGGGAAGGAGGCAGTAGGTCTAGGAGTTGCAGCAGGTCCGGTGGTGGTGAGGTAGCAGCTCAGGCGATGGGGAGGCGGCAGAATGGTCCTTGCAGGCTGAAAGCTTTTCTGAAGAGATGGGTTTTCAGGTTTCTTCTGAAGGATCCAGGGTGGTGGATAATCGGACGTGTTGAGGTGCAGAATTCCAGAGGATGGGGGATATTCAGGAGAAATCTTGGAGGCGGTTGTGTGAGGAACGAATAGGTGTGGAGGAGATAAGGAGGTATTGCAAGGAGCAGAAATTACATGAGGGAAGATATTTGGAGATTAGTTTGGATATATAAGGAGGGAACAGATTATGGACGGCTTTGTAGGTCAGTGATAGCAATTTGAACTTGATTTGTTGGGGAACTGGGAGCCAATGGAGGGATTTGAAGAGGGGAGAAGTGGATGAGTAGTGAGGAGAGAGATGGATTAGTCTGGCAGCAGAGTTGAGGACAGACTGGAGAGGTGTGAGAGTGTTAGCAGGAAGGCCACAGTTGAGAATGCAATAGTCAAGGCGGGAGGGGATGAGGGCATGTACAAGCATTTTAGAAGATTGAGGTTAGATGAATTCTGGAATTATTTTTGAGCTGGAGGTGACAGGAGGTGGCGAGAGTTTGTATGTGTGGTTTGAAAAATAAGGCAGAGTCAAGGCTTACTCCGAGGCAGTGGGGTTTAATTGCAAGCAACAGCTTGATGCCATATACCTTCATAGATAGACTGGGTAGGGAAAATGTGAGATGGAGGAAAGATAAGTTCTGATTTGTCCACGTTGACTTTTAGGAAGAAAGAGGAGAAGTATGAGATTATGGCTGATAGACACTCAATGATTCTGGACAGCAAAGAGTTGACATCTGGGTTAGAAAGGTAGATCTGATTATCATCAGTAGGGTTGAGCGAGTGTAATCGTTGCTATTTGCTACTCGCACGGATAGTATAGTATTCGTGATACTCATTACACGGCAAGTATCGCCGGGACTTGCCAGTGATGTGTCGATTAATTATCAATCTGACACAAATCCCTTCAGTAAACAATGAGAGTTGGCACCCTGGTGAGAGCAGATTGAATATTAGGGTCTCTATGGGGGGGGCACAGCAAGGTGTTTTATGCAGTAGAAACGAAAAAAAGCCCACCCTCCCACCCTGTCCTGGAAGGACTCGTTTTATAGCCGGATGTGGGCGGAGTCGATCACTAATTGACTAACATTAGATTTGTTATTTGGACGAATATTCGAGTATTAAAAACTACTCAGTACAAATATAATGAGTGTGAATATTTCTCTACTCGCTCATCGTTAGTCATCAGTGTACTGGTGGTAGTGGAAGCCATAGAACAGTGAACAAGGGTATAGATAGAGAACAGTGGTTGTTTATGGGCACAGCAGCTATGACATTGTTTTTAACCCTTAGAAGCCCTTGAGCTAAAATTATATGAAGGGAAAACTTCTTTCATTTTCTTTGTCTATGAAAACTTGACAAACTGGACAATTCTATGCAGGTTATTAATTATGAATTTTCCATGTATTAAGCTATTGTTGGGGATGTGATGACTCCAGAATAATCCAAGCTTTATTGTTTCATCTCTGTATAACTGTGTGAATATTAATGTGATGTTAATTTGATTTCCTTTTAAAGAGGCATAGCATGAAGTTCTTATGTAACACTCGTATACGCCTTACAGCTATATGCTAAAAAGGTGTTGAAATCCAGACTCATCATCTTATGTCTAATAATTGTTTTGATTTTACATGATATCCTCATCATATCTGGCGGCAACTTTATATAAGACACACAATAGATTATTTATGTTGCTCATAAAGCTGCAACATAGTCTGTAGTGCTGTACAAAGATCGCTTTCTCCCACAATGAATTAGATCAAGCATACACATAAGAGGCCGGGCCACATTTATCAAAAGTAATAAAAGTAAAAAATGTCTTTATGGCAACCAATCACAGCTCCGCTTTCATTTTCCAAATGGCTGTGGTAAAATGAAAGTTGTGCTCTGATTGGTTGCCATAGGCAACAGAGACAAATTTTCTTTTAGACAATGGCAGTGCTCACCCCCACGCATGCTACCCTCTAAATCACAGCTGGTGGCGCCACCTGAGGCAACAAACTCAGGTCGCCTCATTATAGATGCACCCCTGGATGTATGATTCTTTACAGAAAGTTCATAATAAAGATATGTAGATGGTCGATGAAAACAAAGGCTAAAAGAAAAGAAAAAAGGCGAAGTGTTTCAGATGAATATTTTAAGTGATATTTTAATTTTCAGGATTTAAGTGATAAATAAAGTGATGGCCCAAAGCGTTGGCACCCTTAAAATAGTTCCAGAAAATAAAATATTTATCCCAGAAATTTACTACAATTACTTGTTTTGACATACCATTATTTATTTCCTTTGTGTTTGCATAGCAAATTGGACATAGGGTCATTCCATGTCAAGTGATCCAAAAATGAATATTTTTTTTCCCTGACGTCCTCAGATTTTTAAAAAATTTTTCTATCTGAAGAACAACTTTATCTAATTACAAAAAAAAAGTTTTGAATTTTTTTCTTTATCTGTTAATTTTTTACAGATTTTTAAAGTTTTAAAAAAGTGCGAATTTTGGCCTGGTATGGCTTTACATTTTCTATCATATCTCGGGCTAGAAATAAGATAGAGAAACAAAATAAACACCAATCTACTCAGAACTGTCCAGGCTTTCATCAGATATGTCACAAGAGGATATTTGTTAATATTTTACCCATGTGATCGCAAGCGCAAAACTTTAAAACGCATTTCCGAAAAATCGGCGCGCTTTAAATATTTCAAAAACTGCCCATGTGTCTGCTGTGCTCTTAGCCACATCTGTACCAAATTTCAAGTTGGGATCGCAATGGGATCATATTTTAACATATTTTACTAGTAAGAGCGTCAATGGGTCATTCCATATCAAGTGATCTAAATATGAATATTTTTTTTTACCTGACGTCTTTAGATTTTTTTTTTTTTTTCCTTTATGAAGTACTACTTTAGTTAATTACAAATTAAAAGTTTGGAATTTTTTTCTTTATCAGTTAATTTTTTACAGATTTTTAAAGTTTAAAAAAAGGGTGAATTTTGGCCTGGTACGACTTTAAATTTTTTTATCTCAGGCTAGAAATAAGATAATGAAGTGGGAGAGGCATCATTTTACTCAGAACGGTAACAGCTTTCATTTGAGATGTTACAAGACTATGTTTCTTTATATCAAATTCAAACTATTGACGGGCAATTGTGAAAAAATGACTGATTGTGTTCTTGGTGACTTTTGAATTGACACTATAATAGTTAAATATTTTGCACTTAGGTCCAATGAATGCGTCCATGGGGTCAAGCTGGGACAGAGTCATCACAAATTAGCCTTATTTGCAGATGACCTGCTACTTTACATCTCCCAGCCCCTGGTCTCCATCCCTTCGGTCTTAATGGAGTTTGAACGGTTCGGACAATTGAGCAACTTTAAAGTGAATTGCTCCAAAACCGAGGCACTCAATATTTCTTTGCCTGGAGAATTGGTTTCTCATCTATCTAAACAGTTCCCATTTAAATGGAAAGTAGAAGCCATTAAGTACTTGGGAGTCCTTATACCAAAAGATCTTAAACAAATATTCAATTTAAATTATCAACCCCTTTTGACTAACGCGGAATCGGCATTTACCTCCTATAGACAATTAAAGCTATCCTGGTTCGGGAGAATAAACGTAGTCAAGATGGATGTCTTGCCCCGACTCTTATATACTTTTCAGACAGTTCCTGTTCTATTGGATAGAGGTTTCCTCTCTAAAATGCAATCTATGATCCTTAGATTTGTCTGGGGGGGGCAAGAGGTCCAGATTGCGAATGAATATCCTATCCTTGCCCGAGACCAGAGGAGGGGTTGGACTACCCAACATACGAGCGTACTTTGAGGCTTCCTCTCTTGTTAGAGCTCTAGATTGGCATTATCATGCGTCCTCCAAGAAATGGGTAGGGGTGGAGCAAGAGGGTTTGGGGATTCCGCTGAAACACCTGCTTTGGATTTCCCCTAAAGACTCCACAGACCTAGTACCTTTGACAGACATGACCAGAAACACCTTGAAGGTATGGCACCTAGTGACGAAAACCCTCCGCTTAAACGACAGACTTAGCCCTTTGACTCCCCTTTTTTCCAACCCATCTTTCCCACCCAGATTTGACAGGCAGAGATTTTTATGTTGGCGGATTGTGGATGACACCCGAGTAGGACAGACTCTGTCCAGTGGTGGTTTGCCCCCGATGGCAGAGCTACAACTCAAAGAACCTACGAGACCTCTTAAGTGATTCGAATTTCTCCAATACAGAGCATAATTATATTCAGCTGACCACTCTTGCAGGGTAAGATTGACGCCCAACGTATTGGAGAGGTTATTCCAACTGGAGGCTCCACCGAGGCGCAAAATATCATTTCTATACCAGGCCTTAGGGTCCATGAGAGAGCAGGGCACCCTTTACTTCCAACGTGCTTGGGAGAGGGAATTGGGGTGTAGCATTTCAGAAGCTAATTGGCAGAAATGCTTTATATTTACTCACTCACTAGCTAGCGCTTGTTCTGCACAAGAAAGAAGCTATAAGCTGCTCACTAGATGGTACTTGTGCCCGACGACACTCCGGAACATGTTCCCTGGAACCCCTGATACCTGCTGGCGCTGTGGGGAAGAGAAGGGTACAATGATACACATTTGGTGGAGTTGTGGGGAAATCCGGCGGTTCTGGTCTGAAGTTTTCAATGCATACGCCCGGATAACAGGTAAAGAAGCCGAATGCTGCCCAGAATCGGCAATGTTATCCATTTTTCCAGGTCCTATTGGGCTACAGAAGAGGGATATTCTCCGCTTTTGCATCTCGGCTGCTCGTGCTGTGATCCCGAGGTTCTGGAAATCAAGCCGGGCTCCATCTCTACTTGATTGGTTCAAAGAATTGATGGACACATATCGAATGGAGGAGCTCGCAGCTGATGCGTCGGGATCTCGGAACAAATTCTTAGGGATTTGGGTTGAATGGATTCTTTTTCACGACTCTGCAGAATTTAGGAGTATCTTTTCCAGCACAGATAATATGGCTCGACCTCTGGCTGATGGGGAGCCAGTGGGATGAGTACCCTTTCTCCTTCCCATACCTCACCCGTCCCCCCCCCCCCCCCCCTCCTTTTTTTTTTTTTTCTTACGTGGCTTTTCTTTCCCAGTATAACTTTTTCTAATGGTTTTTGTTTCTCTTCTCTCTCTCTTCTTTTCTATCTCTCTTTTCTTCCCATCTGATACATTCAGTCTAGGTATTTCCTTTCTACACCTATACCTTCAGAATTCTAGTGAACATTAGACAGGTATCGAAAACTCTGAGCTGTGAGTAGATCATTAATATTTCGGCCTTCCTTTCCGATACACCAGTCGATAGACTATTCCAACTAGGCCTCAACGGGTAATGACCCACTTACGTGGTCAACCTGTTAGAAGGGGCCAAGTAATAAAAATCATTCTGCTGGGGCTGCTTGTCCCCTTGACATCAGAACATCTCAAAACCCTGAGAAAGGTTGTATACTTGAGTGTTTGGAATTATATTTAGATTGTAGTATATATTGCACCAGAGATAAGCGCAAAAGTAAATTTGCAGCTTATCTTAAAGTTACTAATAACTTTGTGAATTCTCTTTTTGTATATTTTATATGTCTCAAGATTTTGTTAAAAGATTGAATGTATGTCTTTCATATGTTTTTTCAAAATTTAATAAAAATGAGATTAACCATAGTTAAATATTTTAAAATATGATCCCATCACGATCCCAACTTGAAATTTGGTACAGATGTGGCTAAGAGCATAAAAGACACATGGGCAGTTTTGGAACATTTTTATTAAAATGTTTTTTTCGGAAATGCGTTTCAAAATGTTGCGTTTGCATTCGCATAGGTAAAAAATTAAAATTAACAAATATACTCTTGTGACATATCTGGTGAAAGCCTGGACAGTTCTGAGTAGAATGGTGTTTATTTTGTTTCTCTATCTTATTTCTAGCCCGAGATAAAAAAATTTAAAGTCGTACCAGGCCAAAATTCACCCTTTTTTTAAACTTTAAAAATCTGTAAAAAATTAACTGATGAAGAAAAAAATTCCAAACTTTTAATTTGTAATTAACTAAAGTAGTACTTCATAAAGGAAAAAAAAAAAAAAAATCTAAAGACGTCAGGTAAAAAAAAATATTCATATTTAGATCACTTGATATGGAATGACCCATTGACGCTATTAATAGTAAAATATGTTAAAATATGATCCCATTGCGATCCCAACTTGAAATTTGGTACAGATGTGGCTAAGAGCAAAGCAGACACATGGGCAGTTTTTGAAATATTTAAAGCGCGCCGATTTTTCGGAAATACGTTTTAAAGTTTTGCGCTTGCGATCACATGGGTAAAATATTAACAAAGATCCTCTTGTGACATATCTGGTGAAAGCCTGTATAGTTCTGAGTAGAATGGTGTTTATTTTGTCTCTCTATCTTATTCCTAGCCTTAGTTATGAGGAGAAACGTAAAGGCAGGCAACAGCGAAATTCACACTTTTTCCGAACTTTGAAAATCATTTAAAAAAAAATAAATTTTTTAAAAAATTTTTCTCTTCACATTTTGCATTGTCTGACATGCTATTATCAAATAACAAAATCTCAAAAGAATTAAAAATATAGAGGTAATAATCATTGGTTCACTTGACATGGAATGACCCCATACCGTAATTTCACACAAAACCTCAAAAATGGGGGGATGGAATATTTTGAAATCCAACAAGCCCAATCTTTCTTTTCTCTATTATTCTCCATTGTGGATATTGAAGGCCACTTTACACATACAGATATATGTGTCCAACTTCTGAACAGATCTCTGGTTGCAGTGAAATCATGGACACATTGTTACATTTGTACACAGCCACAAAATGGAAAATGGAACAATGTGTCCATGATTTCACTGCAACCAGAGATCTGTTCAGAAGTTGGACACAGATATCTGTGTGTATGAGGGGGCCTTCACATTTGTGGACCCCCTCCGCAGCGTTCTGCGGAGGGGATCCACAATGTGAGCGCAGCACCGCCAGCCCCTATCTTTATAATGGGAGCGCACGGTGCTGCGCTTGACAACGCATGACCGTGCGCACCCATTCACTCCCACATGTGATCTGTGCGCAGGCGGATGCCTGCGCACAAATCACACACTCCCACCTGCACCAGGGACGCAACATAGGGGCTGGCGGTACTGCGCTCACATTGTGGATCCCCTCCGCAGAACGCTGCGGAGGGGTCCGCAAATGTGACGGCACCCTAAAGTGGCCTTAACACCCCTTATCTCTGGCTGTTCTCCCCAAAAATGCTAGGTTTGGGTGATATTCATCTAATGTAATGGCTATATTGACTGTAACAAGCAGAGCAGGTGTAGGATTTTTATACACAGGATAAACAATGGTGTGATTTTCAGCACATCTTAATATGAACCAATAAAGTTTCTACTTTTTAATATCCTGATTTCTACAAGTGCTGGACATCCTTGGAAAATCTCCTATTTTCCCTTTACTACTAATGATTTTTATCTGATCAGGTTATGAAGCTGAACTTCTCAATCAATGACTGGAATCTGAGCTTTCACAGTAACATTAAAAGCACCAAATACTTCTTATCTGAACTCATTTAAAATGTTGAGAATTTTGGGACAGTTTCCCTTCTGGACAAAATCTTCTACAAAGAACCGTGATGAAAAACAGCACAAGTACAACATTCTGGGAAGATGATGTGTCTATTGACACCCTTATGTCTCTATGAAATTAGAGTTGTCCGAAAGTCCGGTATGGACACATACAACAGATATGTACACTATGGATCTATCATACACACATGTGCATTGGGTCTTAAACAGAGGTTAGTTTGGGGGCTAGTACATGATGTAGTATAATAGGAACTGGCATAATAATGTAATACTATGGTCAGTGACCTTTCCACTCATTGCAAGGTGATTGCATCTAAATACATAATCACGAATAATATGTGTTCCACACTTCCGGCGCTTATGTCGCCATTGTGGGATAGCCGCCAGCTGCTCATCTCCCGGCTGCTCACAGCGGAAGTACCCTGACCGCCATATTGGAATACCCAAGTTATGGGTATTACAATATGGCGGTTAGGGTTCAAAACCCCTGCCAAGCCACGCGCCGCCTCGCTGATTGGTCGCCGCTGAGCTCGGCGACCAATCAATTTAAATCATACACCAACAGTGCTGATTGGTCGCCACCGACCGTGGTAACCGATCAGCGCTCTCAGCGCATGATTTATATCCCACTCCACTAATTGGTCGCTGTGCTCACCGACGACCAATCAGCGAAGCGACGCGTGGCTTACCGGGGGATCTCAATCTAGCGCTGCTCAGCCAATGAGCGGCGCTGCATTCAGATCCCCCGCCAAATCCACGCGGCACCACTCATTGGCTGAGTTGCCGCCACCTCAGCCAATGTGTGACACAGGATTCAAATTCCCCGCCACCATACAGTGCTAATCACTGAGCAACCATATACAGTGCTAACCACTGAGCCACCATGCAGTGTTAACCACTGAGCCACCGTATACAGTGCTAACCACTGAGCCACCATATGCAGTGCTAACCACTGAGCCACCGTAGACAGTGCTAACCACTGAGCCACAGTATACAGTGCTAACCACTGAGCCACAGTATACAGTGCTAACCACTGAGCCACAGTATACAGTGCTAACCACTGAGCCACCATACAGTGCTAACCACTGAGCCCCAGTATACAGTGCTAACCACTGAGCCACCATACAGTGCTAACCACTGAGCCACCGTTTACAATGCTAACCACTGATCCAACTTACCATCGATGCCAAAAACAAAAACCAACACTGCACTTGCAGGATGCAGTCAGACCCCACTATGTAAAGCAAGCCCAGGTGCAGGCTAATAAATCACCTCAACCTACAAGAAGGTGTGGGAGGCAACTCGCCATGCACATAATGGGCTTGCATAGGACACCATTCACACTGATACATATGATGCAGAGTGTCTGAAAGCTACCCAACTACTCTGCTGCCTGACCAAATGGGCCGCACAGTACAATGCCCCTGCACCACCAGATGAATGGCGCCCCATGGGGCCCAACTGCACCCCGAATTGATAAAAAAGTGCAAAAAAGATTTTTAAATGATAAACAAAAAACCTTTATAAATGGGGTATTGGTTCATGCATTGGCCAACACACTTAAGCTCATGTTCCCCGTCACGGATCCCCATGCTCATGAGTCCTAACAAATTTGTACAAAAACTACTAAGAAAAAGCAGCATCAGAAAAAACGTTTTTCCGTGTCAGGGATCATGAGCTTAAGTGTCTTGGTCAAGCACTAAGCCATCATACAGTGCTCACCACTGAGCCAACAAACAGTGCTAACCACTGAGCCACCATAGAGTGCTAACCACTAAGCCACCATAGAGTGCTAACCACTAAGCCACCATTTACAGTGCTAACCACTGAGCCACCATACAGTGCAAAGAACTGATCTGGCTCAGTGATGGGAGGCAGGCACACGGGAGGCAGAAGGCACAGAGTAGGTAGGGGCACAGGGGAGGCAGAGGTGCGTCACAGGAGGGTATTACATCCCAGACTGAAGGTGCAATATTCTCTGACTAAGTAATGACATGGTTAACATCAGAGCTCCATACCCTACATGCATCACCAGCATAGAGGGCCAATAAGGTCCTGGAGGAAGAATGTAAAAGAAGGAGGAAGGAGAGAGAAGTGGTCGGGAGGAACGTAGGAGAGGGGGCTCTGTACAGTTCCGTGCAGTCCCGCAGACCACCTACCGGTTGGCGCCATTACCCGGTGCCTAACAACCGGAACCTGGGCGAACATCTGATGGGTCAAAATACACCCGCGCCCATCCACAACCGGATCACTGGTTCCGAAGCTAGCAAGTTGTTCAGCACTGCTAAGCAGACCAGGAGTGGAGGGACCGCTCTACAGGAGTACCCCACCGCCGCCGCAAACAGAGCCGTCTTGCCAGCGGAGTACCCACCAAAAGGAACCAGGTTCCCCTCACACCGGAACGTACACACCGGCAGGGAAGTTTAAGTAGCCCCTTGTACCCGAACTTGGCACACTAAGGCGACATCGGCAACCTATCTAGAACAAGTTTAGAATGGAGGAACACCGCGGAGCTCTGAAGCAACAATCATTGCTGTATCGTCAACCAGTTGCAGTAAAAGACCCATTACAGAGAACACTGATGTCTGTATTTCTTCAGAACTGTTTAACTCCGCACGTTAAGAGTAACTAAGCTGCCTCACAACATCAAGTGCAGCTCTTGGCTCCGGGGACTCCCGCTCGTCCTGTGGGGAGCGTCCCATCTTGCTGCATTACATCCCCCGGAGACCCAAGCAGCGCCGGTGAAATCACCGGAACTCCTGCAGGTGGCGTCACGACAAGAATTACCTAACCTCATCTGTTCAGCCAACTCTATTGATCTGGACCACCGGGTCTACACAGCCTCGGGCGCGGAACCGTTACAGGGAGCAGCGACAGCCCGAGACGTGCACACCCCGGCTACGGTGAGTCAGAGGCACAGGGGGAGGCAGAGTCATGGGGATAGACAGCGCACACAGGGAGAGACAGCGCACACAGGAGCTGAGAACACGTAGAGCAGAAAGAAAGGCACAAGTGAGACAGGGAAGAGACAGCACAGTGTGGAGAAAGCACACAAGGGGACACAGGCACAGAGACTGCCTTCCAGATGGAATAGCATCAGTCCTATTTCTAGTTAATAATAATCGTCATTGGAGGAGATTCCAACTACCTGCAATTTCTCTGCAAATCTTACAGCAGGAAATCCTGTGAATTTATGGCCTACAGTGGATTAAATTTCTCACTGTGCAGCCTGGAATGCAATTTTTGCCGCATAGAATTGAAGCCCTGAATCCTTCATATACATTATATAACTGTGAACTGAACAATCCTTCTACCTACAATTATCTTTCCCAAATTACTCCTATACTTGGACGAGCTTTCCTATGATCTCTATGAAAAAGGTTCTGCAGTATGCCTCAGTCGGGGGAGAGTAAAAAGATCGCCTTCAGTGATCAGTTCAAAAAGGAGTTATTTACATGTTAAAAGGGATGTTTGTCGTAACGCCACCCGGGGTATGTGGTCAGTGGGACTATCGCTGCCGTATTCCTGCTGGGGATGGTTACTTAGGGCTGAGTGTCCCCAGGGCAGGTATAGTGGTGGAAGAGCTTGGTAAGGGATGGTTCTCTGTATACTTACTTCTGTGCTGCTGCTTCTCCAGTCAGCACGCAGGGACAGCAGGGTTGCGGCTCCGCAGGTGGAGATCTCTGCAGTGGCGCTGGAAAGAACAGTCTCAGGCAATGGTGAGCTTCCCAGCTACTTTACTGCTTCAAAGTTCTTTAGCAGCAAGCTACAAGTCACAGTTCTCACAGTTACAGTTCTTACAAATTAGCACTGCTCCGGGCACCCGGGTTCTACTGCAGCTCAGACGGTTCCTCTGCATTGCCTCCCTCTAAGTTCCTTTTAAACCTTCCTGGTCTCTCCCTCTTTCCTCGCTCATGGTTTTGGTCTGGCCGTCACGGGCTTTTGTGTGATGCTTCCCTCTGTCTTGGGGTCACTAGCCCTAGTCTGACGGCTGTGTTCCTACTCCGTGGCGGTAGGCAGGCTGCAGGTCATAGAGTGCCTGCCCCATGCCGGTGTGTCTCATGATTGGGGTCTTAGAGTCTCCCCGGTCACCTCCACAGAGCTGGTTCTCTAGCTGTCCTTGGCCTAGCCCTCCAGTGACCCAGGTATAATGTGGGCTCACCAGGCTCCTTCCGTCTCACTGAGCGGTGTCGCTGCTTGGGGCTGTCTTTTCCCTCTCCTCTGGCTATGGAGCGAGCTTTCTCCCTTGGGAATACTGCCTCCAAGGTTCTGCGTCCTCCAGGGAAACTCTCCTCCTGGGAATTCTCCTGTTCTTTCTGACCACTCCCAACTTGGTGTTCCCGTGTTTTATTACGGTCTCTCCACCCTCTTGTCCAGTTACTCCTTCTCTCCTCCCACACTGCTCTTAACCCCAGCTACCCCTTGCCAAACCTAGAGTCCTAGGCGTAGGGTGTGTGTGTCGGTGTGTGGGTGTTCCTAGGGTCAACCGTCTTCCTCGCCTGGCACAAGTTCCCCTGTGGCCGCCCTGGTCGCAGGGGCGCCACAATCACCTGTGCAGAAGATTAAATTACCTGTCAAATACTAAGGCCCCTTTCACATCTAATGCAGGGCTGCATTTTGTTTCATTTGCGTTTCTATGTGTTTTTACAGCTAAAAACGCATCAAAACGCATGCGTTTTTGCCCCCATTGATTTTAATGGAAACGCATGCAAAAACGCATGCAAAAACGCATGTGCATTTTCAAAAACGCATGTGTTTTTGCAAAACCAGACCAAAACAGTTGCTTGTAACGTTTTGGTCAGCGTTTGCAAAAACCCAGGTGCTTTGCATTTTTGAAAATGCACATGCGTTTTTGCATACATTTTTGCATGCGTTTCCATTAAAATCAATGGCGGCAAAAATGCATGTGTTTTGATGCGTTTATACCGGTAAAAACGCATAGAAATGCAAATGAAGCAAAACGCAGCCCAGGCTTAGGCTAGGGTCACACTTGCGGCAGAATTTTTAAATCCTGCTGTGACAGGGATGAACAATGGGGTTGAATGTTAATAATAGATGTGGGCAACATGTCTTTAGGGAGTGCCCACCCCCCCTAGAGACATGCTGTCCACACAGGTGGGCATGAGAGGGGCCAATATAGTCAGTATAGTATTGCCGGCAATTGTCGGCTTTGTGTATTTTGTGAATGAATGCGGCGGCTCCTCACTGTAGAGGAGATACTGTATGTAATGTACGTAGTGTATGAGCCCCTGTCCTTGATCCTGAAAGTTGTAACATTAGGTCTACGGCGGTGCGCTGCCCATAGACCTAATGTTACAACTTTCAGGACCAAGGACAGGGGCTCATACACTACGTACATTACGTACAGTATCTCCTCTACTGTGAGAAGCCGTTGCATTCATTCATAAAATACACAAAGCCGACAATAGCCGGCAATACTATACTGACTACATTAACCCCTCTCATGCCCACCTGAGCGGACAGAATGTCTCTGGGGGGGGGCACTCCCTAGAGACATTTTGCCCACAGCTATTATAATTAACCCCTTGTTCATCTCTGAAGCAGCAGTTATGAACAAAGCATATGGTAACCGCATTGCTCCGGATTACACATCCGGAGCAATCCGGTTACGGCACTCCGGTTTTAACAACAGATTTGGACACAAAAATGTGTCTGAAGGCAATTGCGGTTACCGCATCCGAATCTGGATGTGGTCACCGCAATTACCTTTCAAAGTGTGACCCCAGCCTTAGATGTGAAAGGGGCCTAAGGGTACCTTTACACGCCGCAACTATCACCGGCGATCGAGGTAACCGAACGTGCGCGTGCACATTTTTGACAGTTGCTACCGAACGCCGATGCGGCATGTACATGCCACAATTGCGCCCTCAACCTAAGGGAACGTGGCTCCCGGACGTTGCCACAGAACCTGTGGGAAACATCCGGTAGCCTCCCGACGCCGCTTCATACACCACAATCCCCAAAGGAATATGGGCGTACATGTTCAGCGCTGCAAGAACATAGGCGTGACAGAGTTGTATATTCCGCGCCCCAAACACGCTGACTAGACAACACAATAGTGTCATGATTGCTAGCCTGCTCAGGAAGGCTGGCTAATACATGACGCCATTGCAATTGCGTAGTGTGAATGGACAGCTCTTGAAATATGGCGCCCTGTGAAGGGACAGCCAATGGAAACACAGTAGCCACCACCAATCATCGCTGATGGGGCATGGTATCCAGCACGCTGTGGCACGCCTCTGGGAAATCACTAGGCGACGCAGATTCCATCCCTATCGCCCGTTCACACGCCAAAACCAGGACAATTCACCTTCAGGGTTGCCTCTGGTTTTTGAACAATGCTCTGAAACAGCAATCGGGAGCAACTTCGAAAATCACCATCGCTTTCCCCAATTACACGCCGCAATTTCGTGGCAATTTCAAGGCAACGGTGACGGAAATCCTGATTGCCTCTCAGTTGCTACACCGTAGTTGCAGCGTGTAAAGGTACCTTTAGGAAATCCTGAATACCTGCAGTGGGTGTGGCCCTTGAGGCCTGGAGTTGCCCACTGCTGCATTAAATGCTCAGATGGATTGGTTAAGTTGACTTTTATCCAATGTGTATGGGGTCCTTTTAGTGATGGAGAATACCTCATTTTATAAATGGAAACCCTGCATAAAGGGTAAAAGATGAAGTGTATAAATACACTCCTACAGTACACATACTCTTGCTGTCCCTCCCTTGTCCTATCGCTGGAAAGTACCTTTTAAATATGCAACTTATCAGTGTTAACAAAAACACCTATGAAAACAGCTTTGTACCATTACACACAAACAACTTCTTATCTATGTTTTAATTTGTGAATTTCTATATTAAAAAGGAGACCGACTCTTCCATCATGTGTGCATCTGCGGAGGTGAACGAGTTGGATGTAGCCTTACAGCTTGGCCAGCATCTTAATGGAAGGCTATCATTGAAAATTGAGCTGTTGTTTAAATCAGGTTTTTATGTTACATGAATGGAAAAAAAAATTGGCAAGTTTTTCTTTGGCCCCATTGGCCTCATTCACACTGGCTTCTTTAGACTCATACCACCTGTCTTTTCAGAAACAGTTTTCAGTATGGCTCATTATCAGCAGAAGCAGGATTAAAATGAGGGGTAACATCGCTATGCACAGTTGAAAACAAAGCATTCAGCTATTACAGTAGGTGAAGTCATGGCTGACCCTGCTCCCCCTCGCTTAACAATAACCTTTGCACACGCTCATTGGAGACTTCAATACAAAAGATATTGTCTGGGGCCACAAGGGACTGTGTACTCAGGTGCAGGGATGTCACGGGTGGTCTGTGCCTGAGCCTGTGCCCTTGGGTGACAATGAAAAGGGGAGTATTTCCAGGGATTAAAGTTATTGTCAATCGTGACACCACCTGTAGATCCGGTGATGGCACTGGCGCTGCTGGGACCTCCGGGGTGATGGCGGCAGCAAGGTGTTGGAGCTATCTACAGGAAGAGCGGGTTCCCTGGGCTGTAGAGTATGATGGTGGAATTGGGCAGCATAGTCATTGTGGTGTGGGACAGGTTGAAGAAGGGACACGCACACAATAAAGTCTTTTTCTGTACCTTTTACTGATGTTCTTGCAGGTACACTCTCCGGGTTGAACGCTACACCTCAGGATTTCCACACCGAGCGGGGTATAGGCCTTCTTGTCTTGTTCTTTGTCCCAAAGCCTGGCTGGCATGAAACCAGGCCTGACCTCCTGTTTCTCCACACCCGTGTTGCTGCACTGAGGACTCTCTCTTGGACTACCACTATCTCTCCTGCGGTCCCTGGCTCTCTAATGTGGGTGCAGCGGGTGTCCGGGAAGCTAAGCCTCCACGGTGTACTGGATTCTTTGCTGGGCTGACCTCTTTCCCTTGCAGACTCAGCCTTCAGTGACCGGCGTTCTCCTGGGGTGAGCCGGTATGGCTCCTCTGCCCCCTTTGTAGTGTTCCTCGCCTCTGCCTTCATCCCTCGCTCTCTGGACCCTCACACTGGCTCTGGACGTGCACTGGTGTTGGGCCTAGCACGGCTCTCGTAACCAGTTTTAGTTCACTAGCCACTGAGCTGACTTCACAGTTTTTCTTGTGACTGCAAACTCTGGCTAAGTCCGCCCCCAACACCTGTATTTATAGGGGATTTGGCTTAACAGCAACCAGTGGAGCTCCCCCTACAGACCTGGAGTGGAAGGTGTTGTGTGTATGTGAGGTACCAGATATGGAAATCCCTTAGTGAACTAGTTGGTTTTGTGGCTTACCTGTCACAGGGCGCCACAATAGCATTAGGCTTTAATTATTGTGGCTACTTACATGTATTGTTGCCTGAAACAACAGGAAGTTAATGTAAAAAACCCACCTCACTGGCCAGTGGGACAATTGTAAGATTTCTATATTTTATTTTTAATAAAGACTGTGATGAAGGCAAAGCCAAAAATATTTTTAAATAACATTTAACACAATACACTGATCTAAATAATAGCTCATTTATTCATCGTGGCTGTACATTATTAAGAGGAATTTCTTTTGTAAATTGGTCATGAACAGGTCAAAAGATTTAGTTTCAGAAGTCAATGACCAGTTTTTGTAGTTTTGCCCAAACCATCCATTCTATTTACCAGTGATTGTATTATGGCTAATCTTTAAAGTGCTATTCCAGTATTTTTTTTTTACTTCAAGTGTTTCTTTAAATGTAAGCCCCCTTCCCCTATTCTTAAATTCACCTGCCACCATCATCGTCTTTTTCCAGCAATATTCCGGTTGGTCTCTTGCAATTCATGAACTGCCGACAACTCCAGTGTTTCAAAGAGCTAGACAGAAGTCAAAACTCATTACAACTCTATGAGAGCCACGCTCTGGCCTACTTCTGCCTCTCAGTAAGCTGCAATCAGACTATAAATTGCACCCCAATTTTTCTCCAACTTTTTTATGACGAAAAGTGCATCTTATAGTTCATAAAATACAGTACATAGCACATTATGAGCAGGTGTCAGTTCCCACATCATGACGGGCTATGTACGTTATGTCTTTAAACTATCACTATGTGAAAAGACAATGACAGCTCTGTGCCAACAGCTGTCAATGACAGCTGACCAGCACTGGAAGAGGTGTGGGGACTATTTTAATGGTCCATGCACTCAAATCTCTGTGATCCATCAGTCAATCACATCATGATCGTGCATGATCGTGTATGGTGGCTCAGTGGTGAGCACTGTATGGAGGCTCAGTGGTTAGCTTTGTATGGTGGCTCAGGGGTTAGCACTGTATGGTGGCTCAGTGGTTAACTTTGTATGGTGGCTCAGTGGTTAGCACTGTATGGTGGCTCAGTGGTTAACTTTGTATGGTGGCTCAGGGGTTAGCACTGTATGGTGGCTCAGTGGTTAGCACTGTATGGAGGCTAAGTGGTGAGCACTGTATGGTGGCTCAGTGGTTAGCTTTGTATGGTGGCTCAGGGGTTAGCACTGTATGGTGGCTCAGTGGTTAGCACTGTATAGTGGCTCAGTGGTTAGTACTGTATAGTGGCTCAGTGGTTAGCACTGTGCGGTGGCTCAGTGGTTAGCACTGTATGGTGGCTCAGTGGTTAGCACTGTATGGTGGCTCAGTGGTTAGCTTTGTATGGTGACTCAGTGATTAGCACTGTATGGTGGCTCAGTGGTTAGCACTGTATGGTGGCTCAGTGGTTAGCACTGTATGGTGGCTCAGTGGTTAACTTTGTATGGTGGCTCAGTGGTGAGCACTGTATGGTGGCTCAGTGGTTAGCTTTGTATGGTGGCTCAGTGGTGAGCACTGTATGGTGGCTCAGTGGTTAGCACTGTATATGGTGGCTCAGTGGTTAGCACTGTATGGTGGCTCAGTGGTTAGCACTGTATGGTGGCTCAGTGGTTAGCACTGCACGGTGACCAGTGAGCCACCATACAGTGCTAACCACTAAATCACCGTACAGTGCTTACTACTGAGCTATCATACAGTGCTCACCACTGAAGTACCATACAGTGCTAACCACTGAGCCACCATACAGTGCTAACCACTGTAAAATTATTATATTGCATCAGTGATATTCAGTTTTTTCTGAGTAAGTGGTTTTCTGATTTGATGACTTGATGCTGTCCGGTTCCTGTTTTGTTGCTAGAGCAAACTATGACACGTGAATTATGGGTATATATCGGCTCACATATATCCTGTGATCTACGCTGAGCGCTTATATCGGGGTTTCCATGTAAATCTCTGAAATATGTAATTAAGATGGAATCCCCAACAGGAGATTCCCTATAATGAGGCAGACAGAGACATGACTCCCATAGAATTGTAATATGGTAGAGTTGGAAGGGACCTCCTGGTTCATCTGGTCCAACCCCCTTCTCAAAACAGTGTTCACTAAATCACCCCAGACAGATGTCTGTCCAGCCTGTGTGTGAAGACTTCCATTGAAGGAGAACTCACCACCTCTCGTGGTGCAGCCAGCTCTCTCTGGCCCATGACATGGTGCCAGCAAACCATGCCAGCCAAATCTGCACTTCGATAAGGTGCTCCTTCCTTTGGCTAGGGTCACACATACCAATCTGCTTTTTTGAGGCTTTAGAAAAATGAATCGTTAAATTTAGGGTGCCAATAGTGTCTCCTGAGATCCTGGCCATTTTTTGAACTTAGTCTTTTTTTTCCAAAAAAACGCATGGAAAAACGCATGCGTTAACGCCTGCATTTCCCATAGGGCCCCATGTTAAAAAAAACGCTGCTAGCAGCATTCTTTAGGATGCTGAACAAAAATGCATGCGTTTTTGAAACATGCAAACACACATGCGTTAATGCATATGCATTTTTGGACTTTAAAGAAAAAATGACTAAAAATATCCCAAAAATTGGATCTAAGGCAAAAGCGGCTGTCATGTGTGACCCTGGCCTTTCTGAGCTGTGCACTGTGCTTGAAAAGTAGTTTCCGACCACATATGGGGTTTGGTGTATACAGTAAAAATTGTGTAACAAATTTTGTGATCCATTATCTCATGCCACCCTTGTGAACATAAAAAATTTGGACCATCAGCATCATTTTCCATGAAAAAATAACTTCATTATTTCATTTTCACGGGCCAATGTTATAAAATTCTATAAAGCACCAATGGGTTCAAAGTGCTCACCAAACCCCTAGATCAATTACTTGAGGAGTATAGTTTCCAATATAGGGTGACTCATAAGGAATTTACAATGTTTAGGTGCATCAGTGGCTCGGCAAACGTGACATATGATCCGCTATCTATTACAGCCAAATTTCCACTCCAAAAAATTCAAATGGTGCTCCTTCTTTTCAGAGTCATACTGTGCGCCCAAATAGTAGATTTTTTTTTTTACCACAAGTAGGATATCAGCATACTCAGGAGAATTTGCACAACAAATTTTATGGTGCAAGATTTTTTTTTATTTTCTCAACTCAACGTTATAATATTTTGTGAAGCACCTGGTGTTCCAAGGTGCTCAACACACATCGGTATAAATTCCTTGAGAGGTCTAGTTTCCAAAATGGGATCACTTGTTGGGAGTTTTGACTGTTTAGTCACATCAGGGGCTCTCCGAACGTGACATGGTGTCCTCTAATCTATGTCCCAAAAGTTAAATGGAGCTCCTTCCCAAGCCCTGCCGTGCACACAAACTAGTTTCCTGCCACATATGGGGTATCGGCGTTCCTAGGAGACATTGCACAACAAACAGCATGGTCCATTTTTTCCTGTTACCCTTGTAAGAATACAAAGTTTGGGGCTAAAGTAACATTTTTGTGAGAAGATGTAAAATGTCCATTTTTTCCTTCCACATTGCTTTAGTTCCTGTGCAACACCTGAAGGGTTAATCAACTTCTAAAGTTTGGTTTTGAGCAGTCTAAGGGGTGCAGTTTTTAGAACGGTGTAACTTTTGAGTGTTTTCTGTCATATAGGCCCCTCAAAGCGACTTCAAATGTGATGATGTCCCTAAAAAAATGGGTTTGTAAATCTTGTCGGAATAATGAAAAATTGCTGATGAACTTTTAACCCTTTTAACGTCATAACCCCCCAAAAAATGATGTTTAAAAAATTGTGCTGATATAAGGTAGACATGGGGGAAATGTTTTTTATTAACTATTTTGTGTGATATGACTATATAGGCTTAAGCAAGACAAAGCTGTGGCACTCATCCTAGTGTGTACTAGTGCACGCTCAAACACTATACAATGTAACAAAAAGTCAGCTTCACTCAATGATAAGTCATGCTTATTTGAATTTAGAATTGCATTACAGCTAATAAACTATGAAAAATATGGCCCTCCTAGCTAGTATATATGGCTATACGTATGACCGCCCAGTGGGCACATCTTTGTAGCATTGTATAGTGTTTTGGTGTGCACCAGTACACCCTAGGGTGAGTGCCACAGCTTTTTCTTGTTTAGATTATGGGGTCACACTCTCTGTAGCACGATTTCTAGCGAATATTATATTCACCCTTTGATGTCTCATGGAATACGGAAGCGCAGTTTTTAGCCCTTCATCCTCCCAACTTTAATTTTCTGAGATAATGACCTTTGGGTTTTGATTGGCAGTAAGCCACCATCATCAACATTAACCGAAATAAACACTTGAAATAGATCACTCTGTTTGTAATGACTCTATATAATATATGCTGGTAGCTAGACGGACTGTAGAGTGCACATAGTGTCTTATCTGAGATTCGTTTTTTTGAAAGAAGGCGTCTTCTTGCACCTTTTTTCCCTATAAATAACAAACCCTGTATGTGTATAGACTGTCCTGAGGAAGTGGTGTGATCACCACGAAACGCGTCAAAATAAAGTCTATTTCTTTATTACATCTACCATCTGGTACATCATTCTGACAGGCGAGCAGCGCAGTTTGATGCCCCATACCTCTTCACCTAACAAAGGATATATATGATAGATGTGTCTCACTGTATGTATTGAATTACTGAAATAAATTAACTTTTTGATGATATTCTAATTCATTGAGATGCACCGGTATGTTACGAAAAAGCAGCCTCAAAATTATTGGGAAGTGTTGAAGCTCCAGAGTTATAACCTCATAAAGTGACGCTGGTCAGACTGAAAAAATGAGGCTCAGTCATCACCATACAAAGAAGCTTAGACCATAAGGGGTTAACAAAAAAGTCTTCACAGTCATCTGTAGGAAGACACTAAAGCCCCCATTACACATAGCGAGATCGCTGTTACGTCACAGGTTTTGTGACGCAGCAGCGACCTTGCCAGCGATCTCTTTGACACGTAGCAGTGGCCGGGCCCCCGCTGTGAGATCGCCGATCATGTCGGAATGGCCTGGACCATTTTTTGATCATCGGTTTCCCTCTGGGCAGCATGCATCGGTGCGTTTGACACCTAACAACGACCTCGTCGGCCACGTAGGTCTGAGTCATCAGACTAGCTGCTGTGTGACAGGGTCCCAACTACCGCCGAGGTCGTTATACGGGTTGCCGTATTGTTGCTGCGTAGTTCAGTAGATCTGACTGTTTGACATCTCGCCAGCGACCACGGAGCGACGTTCCAGCGATCCTTACCAGGTCGTATCGTTGTCAGGATCGCTGGAACGTCGCCAAGTGTGACGGGACCCTAACCCTAAACATCCCGGAGGTACAATCGGTTTTGGTGTAAGGTGGTTGGACCTGAGCTGTGATTGCAGCTACCACTGCGCATTTCTGCCAAACAAAGGATCAATGTTTGAAACAGTCACAGTTCTCTAAACCATCAATCACTGTAATGCTACAACCGAGCACACAACAAACCATTACCTCTGAGCCCCCTCCCTAGATAAAAACTAATATTAGTCATGTAACCTTGAACTAACAGTCTAATGCTCAGTCCAGGAAGCTACACGTAAGTGATTTATAAAGAAGTTCCACTTTCCAAAAGATAGTGATGAGCCGAGAGACCAGGTGGGTTAATACCTATAGGTCAAGCTCACTATTTCCTATCTCAGCTGTTTGGCAGCTTTTTAGCTTTACCAAAGACAAGAAGCAAAAAAATGATCATATACCCTAAAATAAGTGAATAAGTAAATTGCTATAGTGCATAAAAATAAATATAAGGTCAAAAATATAAGGTCAAAATTAATTTGATCAAAAAAATGTAAAAGCCATCCAAAACGTCAAGGTGGTGTGCAGTCATTGCAAACTAAGCTGAGACCTGCCTTATATGAACTGGACATTATATATATATAGCTTCCCATTGCTAGGTGTTCATTACAGAGTGATCTATTTCAAGTGCTTATTTCTGTAAATGTTGATGATTATAGTCTACAGTCAATGACAATCCAATATTCATTATCTAAGAAAATTAAAGTAGGGAGCATGAAGAGTCTGAGAGATATAATATTCCCTAAATAGGTATCAGAGGCTTCACCTTGTGTGGTTGTGAGAGTCACAACCACTATAAAAGCAGAGTACAGCTGCTGCTTTCCCCAGCGTGGTGCATATAGGGTAGGGAGGATGAAGGGTTAAAATTCCACAAGACATCAAAGGGTGAATATAATATTGATTTATTAGTCAATGTGTTTCAGGGCTCCCTGACCCCTTCCTCAGGACAAATCAATGTCATATTGCCATGTTTCAGAGCGTTTCTGAATCTGAATTACTGAAATAAATTAACTTTTTGATGATATTCAAATTCATTGAAATCTGAAATTGCTACATTCAGATATCCAGAGGCATTGAGGTTTCCATTGATGAAGAATGGCCCCACCATTGTTGTACCCCATATACCACACCATATCATCAATTTCTGTGTTCCAACAGTCTTGGAGGGATGTATCCACTGTGGGTTAGTGTCAGACCAATAGCGGTGGTTTTGTTTGTTAACTTCACCATTCACAATAAAGTTTTCCTCATCCCTCATCTGAAGGTAATTGTCTATGCTGTGAAGATATGAGATGTGCAGCATCTGAAACAACGGATACTGGAAGCCTGTACTAGCATTTCTTCTGCAGTGTTGCTATCAGTGTGTCAAGAGTGGGAGAAGAGAGTTACATTGACAATCCAACACAATGGGCAGCACTATGAACACATTTTATAAGTGGTCATAAACTTTTAAATAACTCATGAAAGAATAAAGTTACGTTAAAACCAAGCTCAACATTGTTTTTCTTATGACATTCTCAATAAGTTTGATGTCACATGACCCTCTTCCCCTTGAAAAAAATAAAGTTGGATCCAAAATGGCCGACTTAAAAATGGCCGCCATGGTCACCACCCATCTAGAAAGGTTTTCCCCTCCCATATATTAATGTGCCACAAACAGGAAGTTGATATCACCAACCATTCCCATTTTATTTAGGTGCATCCATATAAATGGCCCACCCTGTATAACACAAAAGAAAAGATAGTCATGAAAAATACAAACACTGTGGTTACATTATCACAATGAAGCACAAGAAAAAAATAAACCAAAGGCCATTGTGAGATCAGTATAATCCTCGCCAAGGAAAGGAGAAAAAAGTCAGAACAAAGTATTATCAGAAAGCAAACACTGATGTTACTTAATCACAGTAAAATTCAATGAATAGAAACCTTGAAATTCAAGAAAACCACATACATCTATCTCTATTACATCGGGAGGGCGGCAGCTGTCTCCTCCTCCCCTGTGTGCTCTCCCCCTTGTCCGTTCTCTCTCTCCCCATGTGCTGTCTTCTCCTCCCTGTGATCCTTTGACCTGCCTTTCACCTGTCTGCTCTCTCCCCGTTTGCTCTTTCTCTCCACCCTGAGCTGTCTTCTCTCTTAATGTGCTCTCTCCTTTAAGCTGTCTTGCCCCTGTGCAGTCTCCCTCCTGTATGCAGTCTCTCTCCTCCCTGTGGTTTCTCCTTTGAGCTATCTCCCACCTATGTGCTATGCTGTCTCTCTCTCCCCTGTACTTTCTTCTCCTTGTGTGCTCTCTCCTTTGAGCTGTCTCTCCCATGTATGCTCTCTCTCCCTCGTGCATTTGCCCCTCCCCTGTGTGCTCTCCTTCCCTTGTACACTCCCTTGTGTACTCTCTCTTCCCTTGTACACTCTCTCTGCCCCCCGTGCTGTCTCTCCACCTGTGCACTCTCTCTGCCCCCTGTGCACTCTCTCTGATCCTCAAGCACTCTCTCCATCCCCTGTGTGCTCTCTATTTCCCTTGTGCTGTCTCTCCCCTTGTATGCTGTCTCTTCCCCCATGTGCTGTTTCTGTCCATGTGCGCTCTCTCTGCCCCCTATGTGCTCTCTCTTCCCCTTGTGTTGTCTCTCCTCCTGTGCACTGTCTCTTCCCCCTGTGTGCTGTTTCTTCCCCCTGTGTGCCATGTTTTCTCCCCCCGTGCACCATCTCTCTTCCCCTTGCGGCCTCTTGCTTCCCCCTGTGCACTCTTTCTGGCCCCCTGTGCACTCTCTCTGCCCCCTGTGCTCTGTCTCTGCCCTTCTGTGCATTATCTTTCTTTTACCCCTGTGTGCTGTCTCCCTGTACTTTGTTTCTCCCGTTGTGCGCTTCATCTCTCCCCCTATGCTGTCCCTCCCCACTGTGTACTCTCCAAGGTTATTCTCTCTCCTCCTGTGCTGTCTCTTCCCCATGTGCAGTTGACAAGCCTCTCCAAGGCTTTGAGGCTTCACAGGAGTCACGGGGGTTAAAACCCGGCTCCGTGACCCTGGCAGTGTCATTAAAAGTTCAGTGTGGGCATCTCTCTTCTCTGGGGAGGGTCATGAGTATAGGGGGTTCTGTTAGGGAGAGGATGACAGGACTTGGGGATAACTATTTTACGTGACGCCACCTGCAAGTTGCGGCTACAAATGGCCACCGTTGCACGACAGTTCCTCTGGGGCCTGATGGTAGTGATGCAGCTGTATTGTGAAGCCCTACACAGGTAGGGCTGACCCCCAGGGCAGCAGATGGTACCTGAGTGAGTTGATAGTTATGTCTCTGGTGCTCATGACGCGTCAAGAAAGTTCACAGACACAGTGGGGTGTAGTCTTCACATCTTTACTCACTTGTGCAGTAGCCTGCTGAGTGCTGGGTTCGCAGAGGCAGGGATCCAGCTACTCCCGGGTAGTAGAATGACACGTAACCGGTACACCTTCTCTTTCCTTCCTCGGTCATCTCACACTGCACTTGCTTCGCCCTCCTGCCCTGCGCTTCACCACACAGAGCTCTGAGCCAGTAGCTGTGGATTTTTTTTAGGGGCCACTTTGTAGTATCTCCCTTAACCCTCTCTTTGCTACCATTTCAGCAGATGTGTGCGGTTATCAACTGTGTCACCAAGGAAGAACCACAGCCTCCGGGTTGCTAGCTGAGCCTGGTCTGTCTTCTCTACTAGTCTTGGGGTCTCGGTGCCCCAGTTCTGCAGCCTGGTCCCTCCACTGCCTGCGCCTGACAATGGATACAAGCCCCATGGGTGGATTGCTCACTGCCTCCGGGACCCTCTCTTTCCCCTGGAGCCACCTGGTTTTCTTTCTCTGCTCTTCAGTCAGGCCTCAGAACGAGCTCTCACTAGCTCTAGTCCTCTGGACACTTCTCTCAAGTTCTCCTCCTTCTCTGACATGCTTCCTTAATCTAGTTTCCCTCCAACTTAACTCTCGCTGTTCAACTGTTCCTCCTGCTGTTCAACTGTCTACCTTTTAGATCTTTCCCACTCTATTTATACCCTCTGTCACATGTCCCACGTTATCTACGTGTGTGCTTCCTAACTTCACTCCTCCCAGGTGCTCCCTCTAACTACTTCCTCTCCACGCATCCCCACTACCCTGGCTCCTCCTTCTGGAGCGCCCCGCTAGTCAGCGCGCTACAAAAGGGTACTGCACCCCTAGCAGAAGGGGCAGTATGCTTTGTCTTGGTAGGGGGTAATAGAAGCCTGAAGCTCCACAACCACACACATACACCTAGTGATAGGGGACCAATCAGGCGCCCGTTACTAGGGTAACTGGTCCCGGTGGGAGGAGAAGCTAGGATATAAAGTGAGTGGGGAAAGACAGAACAGTAGTTGGAGAGAGAACAGCACATTGAGCAGAGTTGAGAAGAGAAATAGAAACAGAGGAAAAGTAATGGGGAGGGCACCTCAACCTGGTGACCCAGAAGAGAAGGGGCGGATAGAGGGTAACTGAATCACCCTGGCCCAGTCCGAAGCGGGGGTACCGGCTCCGACGTGGATTAGAGGTCCATCCCTGAACCGCAAATCACCGGCGTGGTCGATGTCTTCTTAGGAGCACAATCCAACCGCCCTAAACCAAGCACGGTCTCCACCAGAAGCACTAAACAGGGTTAGTCCCCTTTAGAAGAGATAAAGGGTTCCCATATGACCCAACGGGCCTGGTTCAAGAAGTGGGATTGTGCAGGGCACCACAGAGAAAGGACAGAGAAAGTGTTAGAGAAGGAACATCAGCGGAGCTTCAGAGGGACATTACTCACTGCCAGGACCACCCGGTCCACTACCCTGACTGAAAGAACTGTTTACCCTGTAAGCCTGCAGATTACTGGAGTAAAGTACCCGTTCAGAGTGAGCAACATGTTTACATTCCTTACGGATGAACTGTTATTTACCTGCCTTGCACCACACTGCAAAAGCTGCGCAGCCCCATTCCAACAGCGCTGCCCTATTCCATCACTATCAACCTACAGCCCTGGAAAGCCCGCTCTTCCTGTAGAGAGCTACAACACCTTGCTGCCGCCCATCACCCCGGAGGTTCCAGCAGCGCCGGTGGCATCACCAGACCCACAGGTGGCGTCACAATTGACTTAATTTTATTATTTTTCCCCTTTTTTATTGTGTGCCTAAGGGTACGGACTCGGGCACCGACCACCTGTGGCATCCCTATACCAGTACGCTCAAGATCCAAGTACCCCACCCCTTGGCCCCAGACACTTCCAGACAGGATCATGGATTGTGCTCTCCCGTAGGAGCAATCTTGCCCTAACCCTGACCTGGACCTAGTGTAGTGTGTGACCTGGGTGTTCCAGTACCGGTCTGTGCCCCTTTTACCCGAGAGTGGGATACTACACCCTAACAAGGGTGCAATGTCTTTGTGGTGACTGGATCCGCAGAGGCGCCACACTGTCTCTCCCCCTGTGCTGTATCTCCCCCTGTGCGCTCGCCACCCCGTGATGTCTCTCCTCTTGTGCTGTCTCTCATTCCTCCTGTAGTGTCTCTCCCCCATGCTTTTTCTCTCCCACTGTGCTTTTTCTCTTCCCCTGTGCTCTGTCTCCCCTCTTGCTGTCACTCTCTCCCCCTGTGCGGTAAGTGCTGTGTCCAAAGATGGCAGCAGCCACAGTAACTGTGCCTGCACATACCCAGCACACCCAGGTGCAGTTACTGTGGCCACCACCATCTTTGTGTGCAAAAATGGTGGCGACATGAGTAACTGGGCATGCATGCTGGGTACATGCATGATGTGTCCGTCGGCTTCGAGTGGCAACGGATTTGGATGTCGGCAGCACCATTTGTGGTACTGCGCAATGGGCCAGTACTGCTAGCGGGCTTCATATTTGCACACCCATCACTTGGGTGAGGAATTATGATTGCCACCGGCGCGTAATACGGGGAGAACTGTACGGAAGTGGATGACAGATGGGAATTCGCGTTTATGTAAGTAGATATATATAGGATCATTAATTCCATGGTGCTGTACATGAGAAGGGGTTACATACAAAATACAGATATAGATTACAGTGAACAAACTTAGAATGACAGAAGGGAGAGGACCCTGCCGTCACAAGATTATATTTTATAGGATGATGAGGAAGGAGACAGTAGGTTGTGGGTTGCAGCAGGTCCAGTAGTGGTAAGATGGCAACTCCAGTGGTGGTAAGGCTGCAGGGTCATTGCAGGCTGTAGCTTCCCTGAAGAGATGGGTTTCCAAGTTCTATCTTAAAGATCTGAACATGGTGGCTAATCGGACCTGCTAGGCTAGGTGCACACTGGTGGACGGGTTTGTGTCGGCGGCGGCTGGGCGGACCCGCCAGGAAGCTCCGGAGCCGTCCACCGGCATCCTGGCGGGTATGTGCGGCGGGTGACGGGCGGGTGCCGGGCGGGTGCCCAGCGGGTTAGCGCCGGCGGTGTTGCGGCGGCTGGAAGCAGTACATGATTCTGCTTGCAGCCGCTGCAGAACCGGCCGGTTTATAGAACATGCTCATTCGTTGCTAACCCGCTGGGAACCCAGCGGGTTAGCAACGGATGAGCATGTGTAAACCGCCGGTGTGTGGACACCGGGTGTCGGTTACATAGGTTTTAATGTTAATCCAAACGCCGGTTTGGATTAACATAAATTTACATAAAACTTATGTAAACCGACCGGCGGTTTACACAGCTAAACCGGCCCTAACCCGGCCAGTGTGCACATACCCTAAGGGCATAGAATTCTAGAGGATAGGAGATACTCGGGAGACGTTTTGGAAGCGATTGGGTAAGGAAGGAACAAATAAGTGTGGAGGAGAGGAGGAGGTCTTGGGAAGAGCGGAGATTATGTGTGTGAAGATGTCGGGAGATTAGTTTGGAGATATATGGAGGAGCCAAATTATGGACAGATTTGTAGGTTAGAGTTAGTAATTTAAATTGGATGTATTGGGGAATTGGGAGCCTATGTAGAAATTTGCAGAGGGGAGAAGCAGGAGGATAGCGAGAAGAGAGGTGGATTAGTCGGGCAGCAGATTAAGGACACACTGGAGAAGAAAGAAAGTGTTAGCAGGGAGGCCACAGAGGAGGATGTTGCAGTAGTCAAGGAGAGAGATGATGAGGGCATGTTCAAGCATTTTAGTAGATTGCGGATGTACGAAGGGCCAGATTCTGAAAATATTTTTGAACTGTGGAGATGTGGCGCCCTCAAGGGTCCAGTCCGCCACAGAGGTATTGTGTCGAGCCCCAGGGTGTGGGGTATTCGAGTGTCAGGCGGCAAGGGTTAACTGTGTCACGGGGAATGGTGGGCGCGCCTGATCCCATGTCCTGGGGGACTATTCTTTTAAAAAAGGGGTTAATGTACAAAGTTTGTTGTCGTGACGCCACCTGCAGTTTCTGGTGATGTGCACCAGAGCCGCCACAGTCCGCCGGAGGTAGATGGTATCGCGGCTAGGATGGTGTAGTCCTCCACAGGTAGGACGGGAACCTCCGGAGCAGCATTCCTGCAAAGGAATAAGTTCATGCAAAACAAATGCAGGCTGAGTCCAAAGTCACGATTCAAGCATAGAAATGAAAGCCGGGCACTGACCTGTTAACAGCGTTACTTGTATACTCCTGTAGGGGTGGTGTGCTGTGGAATATCCTGTTGCTCAGCCAGAGTTCAAGACATTAAATCCAAAAAGAAAGATGGCGGCACTCAGCATTCCTATTTTGCAGCTGGTTAATTTAATGCAAAAATTGCAGGTGCATGATACAGGGAGGGAGGTGCTAGGACTGACTTAAGTCACTGTTCCCCCGGGTACTTTACTGGCAATTGTATAAGTTGCATACAAAAGTTACAGTATAGTATTCCTGATGGTGTGAGGACAGGTAGCTGAACGGGTGGCTGCAGGCAGATCTTAGGTGGTATGGTGGAACCTTGGTGTGTGCCTTCTTTCCAATCTGTTCCTTTCCTCCTTCCCAGTGGTGATGAAGTCTGGTTCCATAAAGCTAACCTGACCTCCTGTTTTCTCTCTCTCTTTTGCTCCCGTTGGGTTACCCTCTGCTGGGTGACTGTCGAACCATCGAGCGGTGCCTGGTACCTCTTATAGAGCCCGCGAGCAGTGTATACTCCACAGGTCTCTGGATTTTCTGTGGTCCTTAGAGGATCCCACAGGTGCGGGCTCTGGTGCCCGGTAAGCTTTCAGGGTTGAACCTCCTCAGTTCTTTCTAGCTCCCTTCTGGCCGTCGGCTCCTGGGATCTTTCCTCAAGCTCTCTCCTCCTCTTCCATCTCTCTACTCCCTCCAAAGCCTGGAGGCAAAGACATCCAGCCAAAAAGCCCTAAAAGTCAAAAGACCCTCTTGTTACCCCTGGAGGTGGTTTTATTCCCTCCCGGGTAACTTCCTACCGTGTGATCTAATGTGGGAGTGCTAATTTGTGGGTTCCACCTACCATCCCATGATCTACCTGCAGCTGTAGTATCTGCACCTCTTTTACGGGTGCAGTACCCCTCTGTGACGCCTGCATAGAGGGGCACCACAATTGCACCTCAGACAGAGGTGTGGTACCCCACTCCTGGGTAAGGAGGAGTGAACTACCAGGTACCCATACACCCACATCCAACACCACCCGACTCCAGGTCAGGGGATTTGGGCAAACCCTATTGAGGGAGGGCCCTATCTCAGGCTGGAAGGGGGGTAGGTAGAGGTAGGGTGGAAATGAAGCGGAATAGAGGAGAGAACAGTCAGAGAACAGGAACAAGACAGACATCCAGGAGACTGGAGCCAGAGAGAGGCTCGTCCTAGGGTAGAGGGTAGTGGAGAGCGAGTAAGAGGGAAGAGGAGAGAAGTTGAGGAGAGCCTGGGGAGTGGAGCTGTGACTGTGCTCACTCCAGAGCTGAGTGCTAGAAATCAGATGCCGGAGTCCGTGGTTGTACAGGTATTGAAGTCCCAGCAGCTGAATCCGGAGGGCAGGAGATTGCAAGTCTTCTGTACACACAAAATGCCCATCGGCCCAGCAGCATACTAGAACCCGGATCCACCAACAGAGGAACGGCACCTGTAAAAGGCTCAAGCTGCCTATCATAAGGGTGAGGAACCAGTACGTAGGAAGAGGGCCGCAGCATAGTTTTAAGCAGCAAGGACCAAAAGAGACAGTGCGGAAGGAAGTCCTCCGAACCCACCCGGCGTGGTGGATCCTTAATTGCTTTCAGGCTGCCAGGATCTCCATTACCACCTCAGTTCTGCACCCAAAACGTTCACTACCTCCACATAAACTGTACTAGCTGCCCTGGGGCTCACTCCACCTGTGGGGAGCTGTACCATCTTTGCTGCGTAACCAACTGCCCCAGTGGTCCCAAACCGCAGCCGAATACCACGGGTGGCATTACAACTCAATCCCATATAAAATAACCCTTTTTTATGACACAGCCAGTGCCACAGAGCCGGTCATGGCCCCCTGACCTCCCCAAAGAACTATCCAGCCCAATTCCGAGTACCTCACGGCCCTGGTGGGCGTGTCAGATACATAGGTCATTCTGACAAAAATGGACATTGCTGATGTAAATACAGGCCTTTGCCTTCTCTGTTGCATGTGTGTTTGCAGTTGAGCTCCATGGTTTGTAGGAATGTTTTTGTCGATGTACAGTACTGAAGTTGCTGTCACATGTATGACTTTCTGAATGGGTCTAAAACTGCCCAGACTGGAAAATCATGGATTATTTCCCACTTGTCGATTAGGACACACAAAGGTCTCGTAGCTGGAAGCTGTGTGATTAGTGTAAGTACATGTGCTCCAGAGCCACCAGCAGTGGACAGACCAGTTCCCAGACTCTATTATGCTTCATATAAGGCAATACATCAGCTCTGACTGGTCAATACTTACATTGTGGATTCCAGTATTATACATTTTATAAAAACATTAGCTCAGAGAGCAAAAAGAAAAATCCCTTACACAGCCCAATCAACTGTAAAATTAAAATGTTACGGGTCATAGAATTTTTTTTACCAGTTAATTATAGAAAAATGTACAAGTTTTGTATCACTGTCATTGTACTAACTTGTTGAATCTTGTTCCAAGGTTTTTTTTGTATTGCACAAAAAACGCCATTAAAAGAAACCCCCCAAAATATTGTCAGAAATGCATTTTTTATTCTCAATTTTGCATAACTAAAAATATTTTTATGGATTGCATGTTAAAGTGAATGGCGTTATTTAGTATTACCAGAAACAAGCTCTCATTCGGCACGGCCAAAAAAACAAACAAGAAAAAATAAAAATGTGGCTCTCAAAAAAAATGGGAGATGAAAACAAAAATGCAAAAATTAAAAAAGAAATCGCCTTAAAAGACATTTATTGATACAATAGAAATGCCCTAGAACTGGCTGATCAATACCTATATACCAAAATCTTTATCGTAACTAGCAAAGGACAAAGTTAAGCACATTTCTCGCACACCCAACAGCATACAACTCCGTCCTCTTCGTGTGACTATTAATTGACCTGTCACATGAAGTTTCAATACTCCTGGGATAAATCATTAACTAAATCCATGCGATGTATATTAGCATCATTGCTTCAGAGCCAGAGCTGCACAACGTGGAATAATCCATACACACCATTAGACCAATAGAAGGAATAATAATATTCTCATTAGACCGTTCCTAACTGGTGAATCTTAATAGTTGGACCTTACTATTTACACAATAATCCTGCATTCCTGCCAGCTACTGCAAAAGTGACCGGAGCAAAGATACATTGCTAAATCATCCCAAATTGATAACAAATTAGGTTATTTTTCTTTCCGTTCTCTCCGTATTATAGAGGTGTAGATGCAGGGGCGTAACTACTACAGGTGTGGTGTTGCAATTGTACCTGGGCCCTGGAGCCTATGGGGCCCCAAAAGTCCCTTTGGACTATAGGAAAAGACTATTGCTATTAAAGATTTGCAATAATTGGGGGCCCTGTTGGGGCTTTTGCATTGGTGTCCATGAGCTTTAGGTTATGCCACTGAGTAGATGGTATTGTCCAAGCTACACCACATAGGATCCTGCACAGGGAGACCTGTAGAAGCAAAAATTGAAGCTCCTGGGTGCCAATGCTAAACTTCCAAAATTACCCCCTTCGGCATCAGGGTCAAGGTCAATTGCTACCTACCTCTACCTCTATAACTATGACCTTAGAGTCCTACATGACACCCAATTATAGGGTTACTAGTAAAAAGGCCCGATGCAATTGCATCGGGAGCGCGGTGAAATGAATTGTGTGTATACAGGCGGGTCAGTGGGTATCAGAGTATACAGGCGGGTCAGTGGGTAGCAGAGTATAGAGGCGGCTCTGTGGGTAGCAGAGTATAGAGGCGGGTCAGTGGGTAGTAGAGCATCGAGGCGGCTCTGTGGGTAGCAGAGTATGGAGGCGGCTGTGTGGCTAGCAGAGTATCGAGGCGGCTGTGTGGCTAGCAGAGTATCGAGGCGGCTGTGTGGGTAGCAGAGTATCGAGGCGGCTGTGTGGGTAGCAGAGTATCGAGGCGGCTGTGTGGGTAGCAGAGTATCGAGGCGGCTGTGTGGGTAGCAGAGTATCGAGGCGGCTCTGTGGGTAGCAGAGTATAGAGGCGGCTCTGTGGGTAGCAGAATATAGAGGCGGCTGTGTGGGTAGCAGAGTATACAGGCGGCTGTGTGGCTAGCAGAGTATCGAGGCGGCTGTGTGGTTAGCAGAGTATCGAGGCAGCTGTGTGGGTAGCAGAGTATCGAGGCGGCTCTGTGGGTAGCAGAGTATTGAGGCGGCTGTGTGTGTAGCAGAGTATCGAGGCGGCTCTGTGTGTAGCAGAGTATCGAGGCGGCTCTGTGTGTAGCAGAGTATCGAGGCGGCTCTGTGGGTAGCAGAGTATAGAGGCGGCTCTGTGGGTAGCAGAATATAGAGGCGGCTCTGTGGGTAGCAGAGTATAGTGGCGGCTCTGTGGGTAGCAGAGTATAGTGGCGGCTGTGTGGGTAGCAGAGTATCGAGGCGGCTCTGTGGGTAGCAGAGTATCGAGGCAGCTCTGTGGTGGAGGGGTGAGGAGAGATGCGGCTCTGTGGTGGAGGGGTGAGGAGAGATGCGGGTCTGTGGTGGAGGGGTGAGGAGAGATGCGGGTCTGTGGTGGAGGGGTGAGGAGAGATACGGCTCTGTGGTGGAGGGGTGAGGAGAGATGCGGCTCTGTGGTGGAGGGGTGAGGGGAGATGCGGCTCAGTGGTGGAGGGGTGAGGAGAGATGCGGTTCAGTGGTGGAGGGGTGAGGAGAGATGCGGCTCAGTGGTGGAGGGGTGAGGAGAGATGGGTGTATGTGGTGGAGGGGTGAGGAGAGATGCGGGTCAGTGGTGAAGGGGTGATGAGAGATGCGGCTCAGTGGTGGAGGGGTGAGGAGAGATGGGTGTCTGTGGTGGAGGGGTGAGGAGAAGCGGGTCAGTGGTGGAGGGGTGAGGAGAGAAGCGGCTTAGTGGTGGACGGGTAAGGAGAGAAGCGGCTCAGTGGTGTAGGGTTGAGGAGAGAAGCGGGTCAGTGGTGGAGGGGTGAGGAGAGAAGCGGCTCAGTAGTGGAGGGGTGAAGAGAGAAGCACACAGTATATACATACATGAGACATTGTATAGACAGACAGTATGCAGAGATTACACATATTATACACACAGTATAGACACAGTATACACGCATTACAGAGAGTGTAGAGAGACATGAGAGGGACAGAGTGTAGAGAGACATGAGAGGGACAGAGTGTAGAGAGACATGAGAGGGACAGAGTGTAGAGAGACAGCTCCTGGGATCACTCCTGTGTGTAGACTGTCAGCTCCTGGGATCAGTCCTGTGTGTAGACTGTCAGCTCCTGGGATCAGTCCTGTGTGTAGATTGTCAGCTCCTGGGATCAGTCCTGTGTGTAGACTGTCAGCTCCTGGGATCAGGGATCAGTCCTGTGTGTAGATTGTCAGCTCCTGGGATTACTCCTGTATGTAGATTGTCAGCTCCTGGGATCAGTCCTGTGTGTAGATTGTCAGCTCCTGGGATCACTCCTGTGTGTAGACTGTCAGCTCCTGGGATCAGTCCTGTGTGTAGACTGTCAGCTCCTGGGATCACTCCTGTGTGTAGACTGTCAGCTCCTGGGATCACTCCTGTGTGTAGACTGTCAGCTCCTGGGATCAGTCCTGTGTGTAGACTGTCAGCTCCTGGGATCACTCCTGTGTGTAGATTGTCAGCTCCTGGGATCACTCCTGTGTGTAGATCGTCAGCTCCAGGGATCAGTGCTGTGTGTAGACTGTCAGCTCCTGGGATCAGGGATCAGTCCTGTGTGTAGATTGTCAGCTCCAGGGATCACTCCTGTGTGTAGATTGTCAGCTCCTGGGATCACTCCTGTGTGTAGCTCCCGGTGGCTCCCGCAGGCTGCCGGTGTCAGCACAGGTCTGCTACTGCAGTTCAGGACCTGTGGTGATGTCAGAGTCACGTGACACCAGGTTACCATGGAGTAACCTGATGTCACGTGACTGTGACACCACCACAGGTCCCGGACTGCAGTAGAAGAGCTCTGCAGACACTCGGAGCCTGCGGTAGCCACCGGAGGCCTGGAGGAAGACGGCGGAGACGGCGGGGGCTCGGGGAGAGGTGAGCATATTTTTTTTTTTTTTTAAGGGTAGTGCGGCTGCGGCTCGTGATGACGCTGCGCGTCATCACTAGCAGTCGCGCAAAGGAGCTTGGGATTCGGCGACAACGCCCGAATTCCCAACTCCCGATTATATAAGTAGATTCTCCAAGCAGAATATTTTCTTAAACAGAACCTGTCACCCCCCCGGTGCTTTCCAAACTGAAAACACCACTGAATGCATCGTGTGTGCTGCATTCAGGGAAGGGGTGTCCCATGTCTATACCCCGCTCCCTGTTTCCCGAAAAAACAGTTCGGAAAATTTAGAGTTAAGAGGTCCGAGGGGCTTATCTGAGTTTGCAGTCCTGGCCGTTCGCATGGTCCTCTCCGCCTCCTGCCCTGTGTTCCGTCCCCTGTTCTGTGTGTGGCTTTCCCCTTTTCGGCGCCTGCGCCTCAGCGTGTCAATTCACCAGTAGGGTGACAGGTCCTCTTTAAGAAAATAAGATTATGTAACTTTTCTCTCCTCAAACTAATGTGCACTAAACCTTAAAGGGGAACTCCGGGGAGAAAATTTTTTTGGACTGTCCCTGCCATTCTACATGATGAAGCAAAGCTGTCTACTACAGTTCTAGGATGTTTATATTGCTTATAAATCAATAAAAACATATCTGTTCCTCAGCACTCACCCCTCCCTTATGGGACAATTCATCACAGAGCAGATTCAGTTTACACCATCTTCCAAATTATTATGCAAATGTTCTTTTTCTCTGATTTTCCTAAATGGGTGGTGCAGATGACTGTCAGTGTAATAAAAGTAATCACCCGTTAGAGTATACATCGACTTTTATTGAAGAAACCTCCCAATGATAACAGTATAATCTTCAAAATTAAAAAAAACTCTAAATGCACTGTTCCAAATTATTAGGCACAGTAGAGTTTCTAAACATTTGATATGTTTGAAAGAACTGAAAATGCTGATTTGTTGAATTTGCAGCATTAGGAGGTCACATTTACTGAAATAAAAAGCTATTTAACTCCAAAACATCCTAACAGGCCAAGTTACATGTTAACATAGGAACCCTTCACAATTCTTGCATCCATTGAACTTGTGAGTTTCTGGAGAGTTGCTGCTTGTATTTCTTTGCATGATGTCAGAATAGCCTCCCAGAGCTGCTGTTTTGATGTCAACTGCCTCCCACCCTCAAAGATCTTTTGCTTGATTATACTACAAAGGTTCTCTATAGGGTTGAGGGCACGGGAATATGGCGGCCACACCATGGGCTTATCTCCTTTTATGCCCATAGCAGCTAATCACACAGAGGTATTCTTTGCAGCATGAGATGGTGCATTGTCATGCATGAATATGATTTTGCTCCTGAAGGCACGTTTTTGCTCTTTGTACCATGGAAGAAAGTTCTCAGTCAGAAACTCTATACTTTGCAGAGGTGATTTTCACACCTTCAGGATCCTTAAAGGGGCCTACCAGCTGTTTCCTAATGATTCCCAGCCCAAAACATGACTCCTCCACCTCTCTGCTGACATCGCAGCCTTGTTGGGACATGGTGACGATCCACCAACCATCCACTACTCTATTCATCTGGACCATCCAGGGTTGTTCGGCACTCATCAGTAAACAAGTCTGTTTGAAAATTAGTCTTCATGTATGTCTGGGCCCATTGCAACCGTTTCTGCTTCTGAGCACTGTTTAGGGGTGGCCGAATAGTAGGTTTATGCACCACAGCAAGCCTTTGAAGGATCCTACACCTTGAGGTTCGAGGGACTCCAGGGGCACCAGCAGCTTCAAATATCTGTTTGTTGGTTTGTAAGGCCTTTTTAGCAGCTGCTCTCTTAATCTGATGAACTTGCCTGGCAGTGACCTTCCTCATTCTGCCTTTATCTGCACGAACACGTCTGTGCTCAGAATCAGCCACAAATCTCTTCATAGTACGATGTTCACGCTTAAGTTTTCGTGTGATATCTAATGTTTTCATCCCTTGTCCAAGGCATTGCACTATTTGTTGCTTTTCGTCAGCATATATATCCTTTTTCTTTCCCATGTTACTTGAAAACTGTGGCCTGCTTAATATTGTGAAACATCCAGTTTTCCTTTTATTGGGCTCACCTGCCAAACTAATTATCACAGGTATCTGAGATTGATTTTAGTGATCCAAAGAACCCCGAGACACAAAACCATCAATGGGTTTCATTGCAAAAAAAGAACAAAAAAAACCTATGACACTTAAAACCAATTTGCATAATAATTTGGAACATGGTGTAAAGATGTTGTTGAGAGCAAGGGGTGTGTGGTGGGGGCATGGCAACTGGGGGCTCTATGATCATCCTACATTCGAGCCCCCTCATACTTCTAGCTAGTGTAACGAACAGAGGGGTGGTCACCGGCCCCAAGACTCACTATATGCCAGCCCGCACTCTATATACCTGCTGAATGTATTGCTGTACTCTCCTAAGCAGAGTAACAGTGTGTATGTTTGTACAGCTTTCACTGTCAGCTCAGGAGAGTACAGCAGGCATTAGGCTACATTCACACGGTGCATATTTGTCTTTTTGCATGCACTTTTCCCCCAAAAGTGCATCTGCGTTCCCGGTAAAGTGAATGCAAATTCACTTTTGCTGTTCAGACGCTGCACTTTTTTTGGCCGCGATTTTGGGGCCGAAAACGCGTGTGTAAAAAGAATCAACTTGTCAGTTGTTGGCGCTTAATAGTGCACGCTTTCCTCCATTAAAGAGCTGGAATTACACATCGCCGTTCAGACACTGCGCAATTCCAGTGCCTATAATGCGGGCGCATGAGGAAAAGCAGGATGTGATGTCACATGGGGGGAGGAAGAATCCTGTGTTTCTCCCCGTGTGACATGTCGGACTGGGAGTTTGGCTTTCCCAGTGTATCTACATACACTATCTATATACACTATCTACATACACTGGGAAAGCAAAATAAATGTGAAAACATGTCTAAAAAAATAATAAAAAAAAATAAATACTTACCTCTCTGCCGCCTGTCCGGGACCCGAGAAGACGTCTGATAACCACTGCCAGGACCTTAAAATGTGATTTAAAAGGTGATTGGCCGGTAGCGATCAGGTGGTATGTGACGTGAATATCACAAGGTCCTGGCAGGCAGAAATCGATGCCTTCTCTTTAGGTCCTGGACAGGCGGCAGAGAGGTAAGTATTTATTTTTTTTATTTTTCATACATGATTTCACATTTATTTTGCTTTACCAGTGTATGTAGATAGTGTATATAGATACACTGGGAAAGCAAAACTCCCAGTCTGACATGTCATACGGGGGAAGGAACTCAGGATTCTGCCTCCCCCGTGTGACTTCACTTCCCTCCTGCGCTTTTGGGGGAGAAATGCGTCCATAAAAATACGCAGTGTGTGAATGCACCGCGTTTTTTTACCTGCACTAAATAGTGCGGACGCAAAACACAGCAAAAAAAGTGCGCCCCCAAAAGCGCAGGAAATACGATGTATGTGAACACAGCCATAAAGTGTGGGTGGCATGAAGTGTAAGCATTGGAGCCGGCAAGGCAGTCCCCCACCACTCCCTCCTGCTGAATCTGCTCTGTGATGTATTGTCCCATAAGGGAGGGGTAAGAGCTGAAGAGCAGATATGAATTTATTGATTTATAAGCGATCTATAGATATTAGAACTGCAGTAGACAGCTTAGCTTCATCATGTAGGAGGGCAAGGACAGTACAAAAAAGTTTTATCTCCACGGAGTTCCCCTTTAATTATTCCAAATGCTGCCACATGTCCTTTAGTACTAGTGATGCGCCCCCAGGCTATGGGGTACTCGGGAACCGTGCCGGTGCTGTCTCTCTGGGGTATCACGGTACTCGTGACCTTGTCCCGTGGATGGTAAGCCCTCCTCGGGTAGGGCTGAGGGTCCCCAGGGCAGGTGTAGTGGAGATGATGGAGGGGCCTGGTGAGGGATGGTGCTGGGTACAAGTCACTTACGTCAAAGCTGCAGCTCCTCCAGCCAGTGTGCAGGGCTGTGACACCTCAGGTGGGACTTTTCTGTGACGCTGCAAGTAAACAGTCTCAGGAAAGTGTGAGCTTACTGGGTACTTGATCTTTCCACAGCAGTTTCACAGTTCACATAAGTTACACTAAAACACTTCAGCACTGCTGCGGGGGTACTCAAACTTTTCTGTATTGCTCCCTCAAAGTCCTTTCAGGCCCTTCTCTCAGTATTAACATAGTACCTCACTCACGGGTTCGGTCTGGTCGTGGCGGACTCACAGGTGATATATATTTCCCTTACAGTCAGTGTCACCAGTCCTAGTATGACGGCTGTGTTCCTAATCCATGGTGGAAAGTTAGGCTGCATCACATAAAGTCTCTGCCCCACACCGGTGTGTCTCGTGATTAGGGTATAGAATCCCCAGTCACTTCTTCAGAGCCGGTTCTCTAGTGTCGGCCTAGCCCTCCAGTGTCCCAGGTTCAGATATTTGGGCACACCAGGCTCCGTCTGTCTGTCACTGTGCTAAGGGTTCCTTCACGCAGCACGGGTCTATCTGGCTGCCGGGCCCTTGTCCTCCCACCTTCCTTAGCTGTGGGGTCTCTTTTAATTTGAGCCTTTTTTTAAAGCAATATTTTGTTGATTAGTTAGTTTTCTGATTTTTTTGTCACTTGTGATTTTTCAGATATATTAGATTTTTTCATCAAATGCAACTTTTTGAAAAAAGTTGCAAAGTTTGTTCTCCAATCCAACAATGGAGTGATTTTATGCTTTTTTTTAGTTTCTAGACATTATAGAGAACTCTCTATTCAGGGTCCCTATTTATAAGCCATAGCGTCTCTCTTGCGTTGGTAGATCCAGCTCGTTCAGGTATTTCATGGATAGAGAATCATGTGAGTAAATAGCAGATAATGTTCCATGAAGCAATGAGCTGGAGCTGCAGTTCCCAGGAATGTGTTTTCTTCTCCTCTTCTACAGCTGGTTCACATTCTCTTATCTTTCGGATGAAACTGTAAATATTCCTGAAATTGACTCTAATCTGGAACACAGGTCATTGGCTTTTTGGAAATGTATAGCTTCTTTTTTCAGTCATTAACATCTAGGTACTGTGCTTCAGTATGGATTCTTTCTGCCTCTATGTGATAGGACAATCCATATTATGACATTTTCCAACATGCTGTCCGAATGCTTCAATTGTGTAATTTTTTGGTACAAAATTCTTTACTGATTAAAGTGAATCTGTCATGTGGACTAATGCACTTTCCTGCAGATATCATCCAACTCGAAATCTTCAATCCTCCCAAGACCTCCTTCTTTCCTCCACACTTGTACATTCCTCATCTAACTGCCTGCAAGACTTCACCTGAGCATCCCCCATCCTCTGGAACCCTGCACCCCAACACGTCTTACTGTCCCCTACACTTGGAATCTTCAAGCGGAACCTGTAAACCCATCTCTTTAGAACAGCCTACAGCCTGCAATGACCACAGTGCCACCTCACCACCACTGGACCTGGCGCTCCACCACTACTGGACCTGGTGCTTCACTACCACTGGAGCCAGTGCTCCACCACCACTGGACCTGGTGCTCCACCACCACTGGATCCAGCGCTACACCACCACTGGACCCAGTGCTCCACCACCACTGGACCAGGTGCTCAACGACCACTGGATCCGGCGTTCCACCACCATTGGACCCGGCGCTCCACCACCACCAGAGCAGACCCAACCTATTGTTCCCCTTCCCATTGCCTCTAGAATTTAAGCCCACAAGGGCAGGGTCCTCTCTCTCCTCTGTACCTGTCTGTCACTGTTAGTTTGTTCATTGAATTTTTAACTTGTCTTTATGTAATCCTTTCTCATGTACAGCACCATAGAATCAATGGTTCTCTATAAATAAATAATAATAATAGTAATAATATTAATGTGGGGTTAATCTGCAGGGTAATAGCATTCTGAAGCCGCCCGGCACCTGCACAGTAAACCCGATGCCGGGAGGAAATTAGCAGTTATTCCCTGGTAATATTTTGGTTTTAATCATGGATGCAGCACTGATGTGGCTTCGGTAACTGCTCTGTGTATGGAGAACAGCAGCTCTAACCGCCCCATGCACTGACTGACAGCTTCCTCTAAGGCTGCTTTCACATTGCGTTTTAGTTATATCCGATGCTGTCCGATGAAAATCGGACAGCATCGGATTCGAATCAGCCCCCATGTTATCCAATAGGGATCGGATCGGATCTGGCATAATTGTCATCCGATTTGCCTCCGATCCGATTCTGTCCAATTTTTTGCAGGAGCAAAAATCTTAGACTGCTGCGATTTTGGCTCCTGAAAAAGATCGGAGAGAATCAGATTGGAGGCAAATTGGATGGCAATTATGCCAATTCCGATCCGATCCGATGCCTTTAACATGGAGCCCTATGGAGCAGGGTCCGAGGAAACATCTGATGTCTCCTTGGACCCGATTTTAGTGTACTGAGCATGCTCAGTACATGCTCAGTACACTAAACCTATTTTGTGACGCCTAATTTCACTTCCGCAATGTATATACATACATTGCGGAAGTGAAATATAACTAAAATCAAGTGTTTAAAATAAAAAAACTTTATTCTCACCTGCCAGCGCTCCCCCGGCGTCTCCATCAGCTCCCCGCTCAGTAACAGGACCTGGGATGATGTCACAACTCGATCAGCTGATCGGGTCATATGAGTGGTTACCACGGTAACCGCTCATGTGACCCGATGACGCTTCTGACATCATCGCAGGTCCTGTAAAACCGATCGGGAGCTCTATGGACACGCCGGGGGAGCAGGTGAGAATAAAGATTTTTTTATGTTGGAATGACAGGAGGAGCGGGGAGAAGAGGAGAGGAGAGGGGAGAACAGGGGGACAGCAGGGGGAAAATAGGGGGACAGGAAGGGGAAAACAGGGGGACAGCAGGGGGACAGCAGAGGGACAGCAGGGGACAACAGGGTGACAACGAGATGACAGGAGGCAGAGAGGAGGGGGAGCAAGGTGACAGGAGACCAAACTGATCCTGCAAAATGTCTGAATTGTCGAATTGCAGGGATCAGTTTGGATCCGATGCTGTCTGATTTTCATCGGACAGCATCGGATTTAACTAAAACGCAATGTGAAAGCAGCCTAATGCAGAGTGGCTGTCAGTTAATGCCAGGGGAGCAGTCACAGCCGCCACTCACTAAACACAAAGTGGTGACTGACACTGCGCCTCCTCCTGACTGAACCGCATCGCTGCCAGGAGGATTAGAGCCCATTTCATCCCGACAGCAGGGTTTAATATGCAGGTGCCGGACAGGCTCAGAATGCTATTAACCTGCAGATTAACCCCCTATCTACAGGACAATAGCATTTTTCCACATGACAGGTCCCTTTAACTTCATATATGCTTATAAGACTAATTATACATGGCAATGTGGGTGCAACATAATATTGTAATGAGGCTGGTAAACTAAACTAAAGCTCAAACTAAACTATTGCTGCCTGTATCTGGGGATTCAGAAAGTTGATTGGATTCAGTTCCAGAGATTATTTTATTAAAGAAATTTTATGGTGGATTTGAAAAAAAAAAAAAATCCAAAAACTGAACCCTCAGAGGAGCAGTGGGAATAAGGTCGGCTTCACACCATGATTTTTGACTGTCAGGTTCTGTCCGGTGTTTTGCAGGATGCACCGGCCAGAACCTGACAGCCCCGGACAAGCAGAACCGGAGGAAAATCTGCCCTCTGATCCAGCTTTTTGCTGGCTTCATTGCTGGTGCTGTCCAGTGCTGACTTTTCAGCACCACGGCTGCAGGGGAGCTGGCAGCAGTGCTGAAATTTCAGCCAGGGAGCTCTCCAGGTGCTGAAATTCAACAGCGGCTGCTTTTAACAGTGATCGCTTTCAGCACCAGGTGTCTGGGACCCTGCACGATATTCTGCCGAATCCAGCGCAATCAGTCGCCCATAGACTCCCATGCTATGGGCACCGGATCTGGGATGATCCAGGAGGATCTGGTTCTGTCCGATTTTTGCATTGGACTAAAAAAATGCTGCAGATTCCGGTTTTGTGTCTGATACAAAAATCAGACAAAACCGGATCCTCGCAGAAAACCAGCAAACCGGAGGCCAAATAAGGCCAATCCGGTGCCATAGGGATACATGGGGTGCAAATTGGGATCCGGATGTGTGAACCGGACAGCCCCAGACCCCAAAAATCGTGGTGTGAAGCCGGCCTAAGACAACATCACAAAATGGCCAATTTTGACCAGGTCCCTTCACGCTCTCTCAACACCCTCTATTCCTAAATGTTATCATAGAACAACATTTATTTTTGGAGGCTAAGAACTAATTGTTTACAGGACCGTGGTTAACTTACTTCTCCTTCCAAAATTGTACATTATTGGGGGGTTAAGAATATAGAGCAAGAGAGCCTAGTGCTTACTGAGGTATGATACGAAACAAATGACTGGCAACTTGATCTAATTTTGAGGGGCTGTCAGTCAGTGCCGGGGGTGGGTTACAGCCGGCGCTCTCCATACACATAACGGTGCCTGAACCTGTGCTGGCGTCGCCCCCGTGACTGAAACCAGGGGGATTAAAGTTCATTTCCATCCCGGGAGCAAGATTTAATGTGCAGGCACCAGACAGGTACAGAATGTACAATGACTATTTCATAACCATACAGTGCAGCATTTTTACAGCCTATCTGTGTCTCTTTGGCACAGGTTTCTTATTATCCCGGTGGAGCTGCTCCATACTATAGATTACTATAGTGAGATGGGATCCACTCCATGTTACCATGCTTACTATCTCTTTCTGGCTTGGGAACAAACTCTTTCCAGAAATGAAACACTCACAACATTGAACTTTAATCTGCACTTGAGTCACTCCGGCTAGATCCGTGCACTGACTTTATTTGACAAATTGGTTAATAAGTGACAAGAACTGCAAACTCCATCTATAACTAACTCAAAACAGCAGAGCTATTAAAGATTGACAGCCGCCTACGCACAACTCCACATTACACATATATGAGACACGAGAAGAGACGTTGTAGAGTTAAGATCCGAGTCTGGAACCAAATATTTTTCTGGATCATAGAATATGTTACTTGTAACCAAATTACAACAGACTGTCTCATATGTGTCTCCTGCTTGTGATTCCTGACTTTAAGGTTACCTATTTATGGACTGATAGGCACATCAGACAATGGAACACAATCCAAATGTAGAGGAGGAAAATAGGAAATAAAAAAGAATTTTTAATCTTAAAATAGAGGTCCATCCGGTAGTCTATAGTTCATTTTATAGTCCGAATGTAGCTTACCAGTTGTTAGGTGTACCTGAAAATAATGGCCAAGATATTTTCCAGCAAAAAAAAGGGCCAAAGGTACAGTATGTGCTGACGATCCGGAGGCACTGTGTCTTGGACGCATCACCTCCGGACATGAGGGAACCCACAGGTGACCACAGGGCCCCCTTCAGCCTCCCTGTGCCCACCATGTGCGGTGAGTGCAGGGCGGCTTCTCCCTCCGTGTACCCGATGGTGACCGCTTTCGACTTTGCAGCATGAATTGAACATGCTGTGGAGATGAGGAAGAGCGGAAACCTGTACCGCAGCTGAAAGAATGCTGCTATTGGGCTAAGTATATTCAGGATACGTGTTCTACAAATCCCATCCACAATGCTGCTACTGTAGAATGCAGCGGCAATACTCTGCATCCAAAACACTGCATTCACGGTTCATGAGTATGTACCATTAAGTATAAAATTAAAAGTTGTGCCTGAAAATATGTGAGTAGGCAAAAATAAAGACAAAATTGCCTTGGTCCTAAAGTGGGTAAAGGAAAGCTGTCAGGTCAAAAATCTATATGTACATGCCATCACTTTCTAATTCCTTTCTCTAAGCCCTCTATATCGATGTATTTCTATTATTTCTATTCCCCTCCTATCTTCTGTAAACATCAAATAAAGAGAATTATTTCATATGTCACTCACAGTGAATGATTCACTTAGTTCTCTGCTGTTCACTCCCCATATGATGAATATGCATGTCACATCACAACACAAGAGATCAGTGTGGGGGAAGAGGCTGTATTCTCTTTTCTGCTCTCTGTGTCTGCAGCCAGGAAAGAGGTCAAATACAACACAGAAACAGTCACAGCAGGGATCCCTGCATGCAGAAAGAAATGGAGTCTAGATAAGGCAGACATGCAATCGCTCTCTCCTTATGTCCTCAATAGAATAGATCTCCTAAAAGTGAAACCACAGTGCCCAGAGAGCAGAGGGAGGAGGAGGGAGAAGAGAGCTGCTGAGAGGGAGTGCATAATTACATGACAGTTTAACACAGCCAGGACTAATCAATCATCTCTGCTTATAATGGAGAGGACAAGTGTTGTAACTAGAGTTCTGAAGGCCCCAGTGCAAACTTTAGACCTAGTTTCCCCCCTTCCCACATGTTGATGAAATGTATGGGCCTCATGTAACATTCTAACTCCTTTAAAGACTCACAAATTGACCCCTCTCCCCCTTCATTATGTATTAATGTCCCTCATCCTGCTATATATGGTCCTCCTCCTGGAATATGGCCCTTATCATGGTATATACGTCCCCCATTCTGGTTTATATGATCCGCCTCCTCCCATCACCATAGTCATCCAATTATTATAATGCATCCCCATATTTCTGCATATATAACAATGTACCCCCATAATCCTCTATGTATTATAATGCATCCCATAGTCCTCCATTCATAAGGAAGCCCCCATAGTCCTTGAATTATTATAATGAACCCCCGTTATCCTCCATATAATATAATGCAGCCTCATAGCCCTCCTTATAGCATAATGCAGCCTCATAGCCCTCCTTATAGCATAATACAGCCTCATATCCTCTCCATATAGTATAATACAGCCTAATAGCCTCTCCATATATTATAATGCAGTTTCATAGCCTCTCCATATAGTATAATACAGCCTCATAGTCCTCCATATAGCATAATACAGCCTCATAGCTCTACATATAGTGCAGTCTCAAAACTTTCCATATAGTGCAGCCTCAATACTCTACATATAGTATAATACAGCCTCAAAACTCTCTATATAGTGCAGCCTCTAAACTCGCCATATGATGCAGGCTCAAAACCTACCATATAGTGCACACTCATAACTTTCCATATTATGCAGCCTCAAACCTCTCCATATAGTGCAGTATTATATATGCAGCCATATATCTCTCCATGTAGTGCAGTATTATATATGCAGCCTTATATCTCTCCATACAGTGCAGTATTATACAGTATATGCTGCCTTATATCTTTCCATTATAGTGCAGCCTTATTATGTGCAGCCTCATATCTCTCCATATAGTGCAGTATTATATATGCAGCCTTATATCTCCCATATAGTGCAGTGTTATATATGCAGCCTTATATCTCTCCATACAGTGCAGTATTATACAGTATATGCCGCCTTATATCTTTCCATTATAGTGCGGCCTTATTATGTGCAGCCTCATATCTCTCCATATAGTGCAGTATTATATATGCAGCCTTATATATCCCATATAGTGCAGTATTATATATGCAGCCTTATCTCTCCATACAGTGCAGCATTATACTGTATATGCAGCCTTATATCATTCCATATAGTGCAGCCTTATTATGTGCAGCCTCATATGTCTACATATAGTGCTGTATTATACATTCCCTCACACCTGCTCCAGTCCCTCTCTCCAGTCGTCACCACTCACAACCACAATCTTCAATCTCTCCCTCTCTTCTGGCATCTTCCCCTCCTCCTTCAAACACTCGATCATTACTCCATTATTAAAGAAAACCACTCTCGACCCATCATGCACAAATAACTACAGACCAGTCTCCAATCTCCCCTTCATCTCTAAACTCCTGGAGCGCCTGGTCTATTCCCGCCTCACCCGTTACCTCTCTGCTCACTCTCTTCCGCCCCCTTCACTCTACAGAAACCGCCCTCATCAAAGTGACCAATGACCTTCTGACAGCAAAACGTTCTCCTTGATCTCTCTGCAGCTTTTGACACTGTCGACCATCAGCTCCTACTCTCTATGCTGCACTCCATTGGCATAAAGGACACGGCTCTCTCCTGGTTCTCTTCCTATCTTTCTGACCGCTCTTTCAGTGTATCTTTTGCTGGCTCCACTTCTTCCCCTCTTCCCCTCACTATTGGGGTCCCTCAGGGTTCAGTCCTTGGCCCTCTCCTCTTCTCTCTCTACACAGCCCCGATTGGACAGACCATCAGCAGATTTGGCTTTCAGTACCATCTTTATGCTGATGACACACAACTATACACTTCAGCCCCTGACCTTACCCCTGCAGTATTAAAGAATACCAATGACTGTCTAGCTGCAGTTTCCAATATCATGTCCACTCTCTCTCTATTTGAAACTAAACCTTTCCAAAACTGAACTTCTTCTGCTCCCCCCATCCACTAACCTCCCTAAATCGGACATCTCTCTCTCAGTTTGTGGCACCACGATAACGCCTAGGCAGCAGGCTCGCTGTCTGGGTGTTATGTTTGACACCGATCTCTCCTTCTCCTCCCACACACAATGTCTCGTCCGCTCCTGTCGCTTACACCTGAAGAATATCTCTAGAGTCCGCCCCTTTCTCACCCTGGAAACAACAAAAACCCTCACCGTGGCCCTAATCCATTCCCGCCTTGACTATTGCAATTCTCTATTAAGCGGCCTCCCCCTCACCAGACTTTCTCCTCTCCAGTCCATCCCTAATGCAGCAGCCAGGATCACCCATCTGGCCAATCGTTACTCAGATGCCTCTGCTCTGTGCCAGTCATTGCACTGGCTGCCCGTACACTACAGGATCAAATTCAAATTGCTTGTTCTCACCCACAAAGCTCTTCACAGTGTAGCACCCCCCTACCTCTCCTCCCTCATCTCTGTCTATCACCCCACCCGTTCTCTACGTTCCTCAAAGGACCTTCGACTGACATCTGTACTAATCCGATCCTCCCACTCCCGGCTCCAAGACTTCTCCAGAGCTGCACCAAAACTCTGGAATGCTTTACCCCAAGAAATCAGGACTATCCACAACTTGCATGGCTTCAGACGATCCCTAAAAACGCATCTTTTTAAGGCGGCCTATCATACTCCCTAATAGAAGTCCTTTGTACTGTATACAGTGAATGGGCTATCCCTCTGGACATTACTCTTCTATAAACTCCACCAAACCAAAAAAGGTCTACACAGATTGTATAATGACCATCCATGTAAGCTTATCTCTATGCCCCATTTCCTCAAGATGCCTGGACCACCAGTGCAATAAGCCCCTGTACCTTGTGCAACTCCTATCCCGTCGTAGATTGTAAGCTCTTTTGAGCAGGGTCACCTTCATTTCTTGCTTTATTTATTGTATTTTTTTTTTTACATTGATTCTATGCCTATTGTTTTGTATCCAAATATTGTATTGTATTTGTTCTCTACTGTAATTACTTACTGTATTATATTTTCTGTACTCTAACCCTACATTGTAAAGCGCTGCGGAATATGTTGGCGCTATATAAATAAAGCTTTATTATTATTATTATTATTATTATATATGCAGCCTTATATATTTTATATAGTGCAGTCCTATATATGCAGCCTTATATCTCTCATATAGTGCAGTATTATATATGCAGCCTCATATCTCTCCACATAGTGCAGTATTATATATGCGGCTGTCTCACCCACAGGCAGGGGGTACTCGGATCTCGGGCGTTGGTTACAGGGGATGTCACTGGTGGCCAGTGCCTGAGACCGTGCCTTGCGGTCCCTTTTGAAAAAGGGGAATTACATACAGGGATTTTGATTGAAGATATCGTGACGCCACCTGCAGATTCTGATGATGACACTATCGCTGCTTCAGACCTCTGGGTATGAAGTTATTGCAGCCAGTTGGTCTTGCTCCCTGCAGAGGAGCAGAATCCCCAGGGCAGTGATGAGGGAGTGGAGTGGGGGTATTGGGAGGTGGCTCTGCAGGCGGCAGCCTCTATAGTCTCTATATGGGACCAGCTCAGGGCAGTAAGGACTAACATACACACTGGTAGTTGTTTTCCGTACCTTTACTGATGTTAAACCGGCACTGTTCAGGGTACACTTCAGATGGTGTTGGAAGCACTTTGGGATTTCCATAGCGAGTGAGTTATAAGGCCTTCTTGTTCCTGTTCTACTTATCTTGAAGCCCTGCCCTGCATAGAACCTGGCCTCCTGTACTTCTTTCCCTCCTGTATTGGTTTGGTGAGAACCTTCTATGGATTGCCGCTACCTCTGGGGATTTCTGCAGGTCCTGGCTCTCGGGTTGGTTGCTGTTACAGGGGTCCGGGAGACTGGAGTCTCCTCAGGAAACCAGTGTTTTTGGCTGGGTTAGCTGCTCCTTAGCAGACTCGGACTCTGGTGTTCGGGTTGTTTCTTGGGGTGAACTAGTATGGCTCCTCTGCCCCCAATCTGCTCTTGACTCAGTTACTTCCCCGCCTTGCCTTCGACCCTCACTCTCAGGTTCCTGACACTAGCTAGGCCATTCTCTGGCTCGGGCCTAGTGTGGCTCTGACACCAGACGCTCTTCACAGTACTGCTCCATACTGCACGGACTGACTAACTCTGCCCTCAGCACCGGTATTTATGGGGGATCTTGCCTAAAGGCAGCAAGTGGAGCTCCCCCAACAGGCCTGGGGTGGAAGGTGTTGTGCGTGCTGTTTACCTGTTGTGGAAATCCTTCCATGCATTAAGGTACCGTCACACACGGCAATATTGCTAGGCAATTTCACTGGCAATTTGCTGGTTGCAGTGAATCCATGAACACATTATTCTATTTTGTTGCTGTGTACAAATGTAACGATGTGTCCATGATTTCACTGCAACCAGCAAATTGCCAGTGAAATTGCCTAGCAATATTGCAGCGTGTGATGGTACCTTTAGGTGGTTCTGTGGCTACCTGTTAGGGCAGGGTGCACACAGCCTTATATATAAACCCTCCCCCAAAATCTTTTGGCCATACTGCACTCACTTATTAAAAAAAAAAAAGCTGAACTTACCTCTCCTGGTTTCCTCGCTGCTCCGGCGGTCTCCTGAAGATTCAAGACTCAGGAGAAGGAGGAGGTGCCAATATGGCACCCCAAGGGTTAATGTGCCACAGAAACATCAACACAGGTTTAATCCCCACATAACACTACACGAGGAAGTGGGAGGAGCTTAGGTGGCACCTGCACTAGTGGGAGGAGCTAAGTTGTTTACCACAGAGCAAGAGTGACAGTTAGTTCAGTTTTAGTTGAGTCTGGAGCAGGAGCAGAGTCAAGTAGAAGTGGAGGTCCTGAGAGGTCTGAGGAAAGGAGACAGAGGAACAGAGAAACATACGCGGGATAAAGAGTTACCCCAAACTTAACCCCGGAGAGGCGCTTAAGACGGATACCGGATCCGAGGCTGTGCCTGAGACAGACAGGACAGTAAACACCGGCATAGTGAAGGTCCACCATCTTCACAGCACCATAGCAAAGCAACACGGAGGGGTCAGTGACAGAGAGGACTCAAGTTGCCCAGCAGATTGGTACCCGTGAGCAGAGACAGGGCCAGCAGTACAGCTACAAGCAGCAGCAGGGCCACACACAGCGCTTAAGTAGGAAGCCAAGGACCCGGTCAGGGTGAGAGCAACCCGGTACAGACTCCGTGGACAATACTGTGTAATACCATCTGCCAGTAAAGACTTGGAAAACAACAGAAACCGTGAGTGTGTGTGATCCTTATACTGAAGCCCCACTTGCCCTCATATACTGCGATTACCTCTACTCTCATCATCTCTACTGCTACCCCTACTCTCCTCCAGCATCAATAACTATCCTCACAGACTTTAACTACTACTACCACTGCCCCGGGGACCCCAGTTCTGCCCACAGGAACTATTCTATCCAAGCTGCTATCCCATCATCCCCGGAGGTTCTGCAGCAGCGGCGGCCCCATTACTGGCCGCATATAGTGGGTGGCGTCACGAGTGACAAATCCCCTGTAAATAACCCCCCATTTTATTGTACGGGCCCGGGACACGGTCCGGACCAGGACCGCCGTGACATCCCCCAGCAGTACACCGGTCCGGCACCGAGTACCCCGTCCCAGTGGGCTCCACACCAGCCTGCTGTATGTGGTCCCCAGTGGAATGCAGGCCAGGAAGCTGGCAGGTCAGAGGAGGCGAGGGGCGGAAGCAGCAGCAGGAAGTAGGAGGCTTTGCTCCCCTCCTCTCCTCTCCTTGACACACGGGTCCCAAAGCGGCCTGTGCTGCCACGCTATCACATGGATGTGTGTCCTCGGGGATGCACATCCATGTGAAGCAGAGCCCGGCTCTGTGATTGGCGGACGCAGGGGACGGCTGGCGGCACAGGCCCCTTATAGGTTCAGGCCACGACGCAGCTGCGACCCCTGTGACTGCGATCGTTACGCCACTGGAGAGGACTAATGCAGCAGCTCTCTGCAGGGTCTGACAATGCTGATAGCATGGAAACTACAAAGGGCAGAATAATGATTTGACATGTTTTTAAAAGTTCTGCCCAGGCCCTATTCAAGGGTAATATTAGTATCATACTGAAAAATGACCTGACAGTGTCCCTTTAAATGTGGATAAGTTTTACATGATTGGTAACTGCCTGCGGCTACGTTCCCATGATGAGCTATTGCTGAGTTTTTCATGCTACCGAATTTATGCACCTTTGTATATTTGGTTACTTGTGGTTTTTACATGTGTTCTTATCGTGTTTTTGATGCTGCGTTTTTTGTCATGTTTTAAATGACCACCCCAGTGTTTTTTCTTATTGCAGAGCTGGAGTGATGCTGTCCCCCTCTCCTTCTGTTATCACAGCCGCTCCCGTCAGTCACGGACACTTTATGCAAGTGTTTTGTGGAGTTCCCCCAGATGTCACTGACGCACACCAGGGGCCAGGGTTACTCCCGGTTTAGACAGGCGATTCTTCTCCTTCCTTGTCACGGGTGGACCGCGCCTGCCGGTAGTGGGGCCCGGTGTAGTGCAGATCAAAAGTGAGGACGTCTTACGGGAACAGATTAAAGGGGGTTTAATTTGTTTTCTTCGTGACGCCACCTATGAGTAGATTCGGTAAGGGCTACCGACGCTGCGGAACCTCCCGGGGTGATGGACAGCAGCAAGATGTTACGCTCCCCACAGGCTGAGCGGTGATCCCCGGGGGCTGGAGCTGCTCAAGATGTTGTGCGGCAGCTGCGGTTACCTTTAGTTAATGACGGACAGTTCATAAGGAGACACGGACACAGATCGTCTCTGCAACGGTTCTTTACTGTAACCAGCAGGCAGTACATGGCTTACAGTGGTTGAGTAGAAGACCGGGTGGACTCAGCAGTGATAGTGCTCCTCAGAGATCCGCAGTGTACCTCCTTTCTACCTCCTTAGCTTCTCTTGCCAGCGTCGCCCAGGAATACCAGGTCGGGTACGGGGAGGCTGCTTCAATGCCCTATCCATGATGTACGTTCTGGATTCTTTGGGGAGCCTTGGGTCCCTCAGTGGGTACACCGCTGGTTAGACGACTGGAAACTGGCTGGTGGTGGGGTGCTCCTATAAAGCTGCTTCTCCACGGGGCTGGTTCGCGTGGCAGAGGTGAACTGCTGCCAGCTTCGGTACCAGTGAACCGGCTGTGAGTTGTGGGCACGGGAGTCTTTTGGGAACCCGTGTAGATATGCCCATTCCCGGTGGTTAAGGCCTCGGGTGCTGACACCCGACCGGTGACGGCCCAGGGGCCCGCACGGGGTGCGGAGCCCCCGCTCCTCTCCAAGTTCTGTGTTCTAGGCTCTAGATCCTTGGCTTGACTTTTTCCAACTCTCTAGATTATTGTGTGTTCTATTTCACTACCCTAACACTCCACCCACCAGGACCTATGATTGGTCCCCTGTTCTAGGTGTTGTATGTTGGGTTGGATCTCAGAGTTAACTATTGCACTGCTTTGTCAAGAGAATATTGCGGCTGCAATACTCCCTTGTGACGCACTCGTTGCGGGGCGCCACACTCCCCCTTGGTTAAATCAGCTTGTCCCCAAGCGTCAAACTACTCACGTTACAGAGGTTTTTACATTTTTATACATATATGACACACTTTTATTAAAATAGAAAAACAGGTAAAGGTATGCTTTGGTGATATAAGCAAAGAAACAGGTAATCACATTGCGCGGACTCGGCGGGCGGTCGGCTGGTCTCCAGGCTGTAGCCGCGAGATCACACGGTCAGTGATTAACGGTAACAGAGTCATTGATGAAGTTCAAGTTTTAAAGTCACTGGCTCTGAGGGTGATGGCGCACCCGGATAGCGAACCACCCATCTGCACAAGCATAGCGCTCGTAGGTGATTATATCGCCCCGGTATAGGTCGCGATCGGGATGTCCTCTTGGCAAGTTTGACTCAACGTCCCGGCGCCCCACAAACACCTCCTCATTCAAACCCACCTCCCAAGCGAACCCCCACCCGGTATTTAAGTTAAAGGTGGAAATTCTACCTTCACGGCGGAGTTCATCAGGCAGCGGCGGCTGGCGGCGAGCCTCGGCACGGGCCTCCATGTTGGCGCGTTCTCGGGCTTGCCACTCCTCTCGTCGTCTCTGGCGTACATCTCCGTCGTTACGGCTCGGGGTGTAAAGATGAGTAATGGAGCTGGTGGTTTGGCGGGAAGCTTGAACTTGGCGGGCTGTCTGTATCGGCACCCGGTGGAACGGCACAGGGGAAGGTGTCGGCAGTGCACCCGACCAGTGTACCCGAGCTGTGTGCCCGGAAGGAAGTTCTTTGTTGTCTCCCCAAGCGAACCCGGTGTCGAAATCCTCAGCGGTGCTGTGGGTCTCGTCGTCATCCTCTCCGACCTCTTCCTCGATGATCACATCAGGCTGCTCGTTGATGAGAGATATTAAAGCTTGTTCCGTTGTACAACAGGGCGGTGGTGCTGCGGATCCTTCCGTAGGGACGTCCTGCAGGGCTTCCAGGCTGCCTGCCTCTTCATCTGTTTCCGCAGGTAAAGGTGTTTCAATCCCGGTTACCAGGTAGGCCTCTGTAGTTGCAAGGGAAGCCTCCGGTACGGGGACAAAACAGGCGACTGTCTCTGTAGTGGTGAAACATGTCGCGGGTTCCTCGGTGGGAACCTGGTAAAGATCGAGTTCTTCAATGGAGCGTGTTATGAGCTCCGGCTCAAGAACGGAATCGGTTGCGATGTTGGTCGCTGGAACGGGTCGAGTTGCGGCCTCCACCGGAATGACACAGTCTATTGGCTCAGGTGATGGAGCAGGACAGGTGGTAGGCGAGGGTGAGGCGGTCGAGAAGCTGGTGACGTCGTCGGGGCTCGGAGAAGCTGTACCCGGTCGGCTCTGCTGCATCGCATGGTGTAGTCGTCTGCCTAGGGTCGCGCTCCAGCTACGGATCGTCCATTCCACTGTCTCTAGTAACCGCACCCGGAGGTCTTGTAGAGCCTCTAGCCAGAAGTCGGGGCTGCCATCTATGGTAAGGGCAGGATCCGGACCCGGTTGGCTTATGGCTGCTCTGGCCTCCGCCTCGACCTCCCGCATCAGGTCTTGGAGTCTCATGCTGGCCATTCTTCTTGGAGGGAAACCACACACCGTTCAACCGGTAAGACGTTCTGGTTGAGCTGGTCAAGAATTCCGTCTGTGTGTCTATGTATGACACTCCCATCTCCTCTGGGTTTTTGTAGTCCAATCGTGGGAAAAGTCTTTGGGGTCCGCCCCCATGGTTGATTCGAGCAATCAGGGCGGACAAAGAGTTTGGCGCCTTTTGTCTTTGGCCCTCCCACGGTGAGGGGGGGGTTGACTCACTCCTGGGCTTCACGTGGCGGCTTCTTGTGGCGGGAACGCCATCTTGGGCGCCATCTTGACCCAATGGTGTAAAGGCGGGAAAGTTCTTTTTAGGGACGAACAAAGTCCAATTGTAGACAATAAAGTCCAGTTTAAGCACAATATACCCGTTGGGTAACGGGCCTGCTCGTATCCTGTTCGTGACGCCATTTTCTGACGCACACCAGGGGCCAGGGTTACTCCCGGTTTAGACAGGCGATTCTTCTCCTTCCTTGTCACGGGTGGACCGCGCCTGCCGGTAGTGGGGCCCGGTGTAGTGCAGATCAAAATTGAGGACGTCTTACGGGAACAGATTAAAGGGGGTTTAATTTGTTTTCTTCGTGACGCCACCTATGAGTAGATTCGGTAAGGGCTACCGACGCTGCGGAACCTCCCGGGGTGATGGACAGCAGCAAGATGTTACGCTCCCCACAGGCTGAGCGGTGATCCCCGGGGGCTGGAGCTGCTCAAGATGTTGTGCGGCAGCTGCGGTTACCTTTAGTTAATGACGGACAGTTCATAAGGAGACACGGACACAGATCGTCTCTGCAACGGTTCTTTACTGTAACCAGCAGGCAGTACATGGCTTACAGTGGTTGAGTAGAAGACCGGGTGGACTCAGCAGTGATAGTGCTCCTCAGAGATCCGCAGTGTACCTCCTTTCTACCTCCTTAGCTTCTCTTGCCAGCGTCGCCCAGGAATACCAGGTCGGGTACGGGGAGGCTGCTTCAATGCCCTATCCATGATGTACGTTCTGGATTCTTTGGGGAGCCTTGGATTCCTCAGTGGGTACACCGCTGGTTAGACGACTGGAAACTGGCTGGTGGTGGGGTGCTCCTATAAAGCTGCTTCTCCACGGGGCTGGTTCGCGTGGCAGAGGTGAACTGCTGCCAGCTTCGGTACCAGTGAACCGGCTGTGAGTTGTGGGCACGGGAGTCTTTTGGGAACCCGTGTAGATATGCCCATTCCCGGTGGTTAAGGCCTCGGGTGCTGACACCCGACCGGTGACGGCCCAGGGGCCCGCACGGGGTGCGGAGCCCCCGCTCCTCTCCAAGTTCTGTGTTCTAGGCTCTAGATCCTTGGCTTGACTTTTTCCAACTCTCTAGATTATTGTGTGTTCTATTTCACTACCCTAACACTCCACCCACCAGGACCTATGATTGGTCCCCTGTTCTAGGTGTTGTATGTTGGGTTGGATCTCAGAGTTAACTATTGCACTGCTTTGTCAAGAGAATATTGCGGCTGCAATACTCCCTTGTGACGCACTCGTTGCGGGGCGCCACATCACAACTCAGAACAAGTCTATGGGAGCCTAGTTCTGGCCTTGTTAGGGCTCTCATAGAATTGTATTGAGACCTTGTGAGGTACCTACTGACTTCTGAGCAGTCAGAAGTTAAAGTCTCAAGATGGAAAGTAGCGAAAATATGCAGCATGAAAAACTCGATAAAAACTCATCATGGGCGCACAGCCTTACCGTTTATGGTATGACATACTCTGTCCTCTAGCTCTTATCTAGAAGAATATTTATTATTGCAGCTTTCATGTACGTTTACACTATAACATAAGCCGTTCATACTCATCTATATGAGTGTTTACAGTATATAAATGACCTTAGACCTCGTGTCTGGAGATTTCTTGGATTCACCACCCAACATTGTGACGCTTCACTATAAACCACTGAGTACCCAAGTCCACATAATGATTTGCAGGATGTTGTAAAAATTGCAGACTGCAAACAATTAGTTCAGCTTGATAATGACCAGAATTACTGGGACTTTCTTGGCAATAATCTGCGTATTGGAAGCCCCTGGACAAATGCACTTGTGCTACAAGTATGGTGGCAGGAGATCACATATGGTGACAGGGCCTTCAGCAAAACAAAAATAAAACAGTCCCAAAACTCAAAAGTTCAGGCTGTATGATGGAACAGGGAGACAACAGATCCCTGTTTTTCTTCAATCGATTCTGCATTCTGGGGTTGAAGTTATGATTATAGGCAGGGAGAGGGTGAGGTTCCGCTTAGCATTGGGCGTCCCCGACTCACAGGCCCTATAGCAGCTGCATGGTCTGTTTCTAAAGATGATGCTCCCCTGGAAGTAATACATATACTACTTATACTGTTCTTATGTTTGCAAGTACCTCGCTATTTTCTGTCTCCTGTTTCAGCCAAAATACAGGAACATGTGACTATTGTAGCCAATCACTGGCAACAGCCACAGTATAGGGAGGGCTCCCTGTTTTCTACATATGCCATATAAGTGTGGCACCCTGGCACCTGTTGGGCACCACAGAAATCCTTAGAGCACAAATGGAGTAAGTAACAGCACAGCAAAACCCATAAACACAACAACACTTAGAACACCTGGTTTCACCCCGAGCCTCTAGGGGGAGCTCCACTGGTGACTTTGAACCAGTTCCCCCTATAAATAGAGTCTTGGAGGGAGAAACACCAGAGTGTGGTAGACGCTACAAGAGCTGCCAGCCTGTGTGAAACCTCCACCCTATGAGGAACACACTAGGCCCAACCAGCCTGTTAGCAAGTGGAGGTCCCTGCAATTGGGACAAGAGGAAGAAGGAGATCACCTCTCAGGGACACCAGAGTGATTACAACTCTCTCCCTTAATAACCGGTTACTGGAACCGAAGCTGTGGAAGCTACAAAGCCATCACAGAGAACCAGCATACTTCACAGGGAGTCTAGCCCCCTGTTCCACCTGTCGCACCTACCAACGAGAGCCCAGGGAAGAAGGTAGAATTATCATCACCCTTTTACAGTGCCCTCAGTGCTGACAACCAGGTGAAATCCGTTCTATTGAACAAACTGCCCGGTCCGGAGGGATTCCACGTCCACCCGACCTTAGCACCAGAAGTAGAGAAAGGAAGCCTAACACTGCTTGCTGTGAAACTCCAGAAGTGCCAACTTCACTATCCCGGTCCGAGTGTACCTGACTACCAACCAGTAAAGGTACCTAAAAGAGACTTTGTGTGGTTGTACATTATTCCTGGATTCGGCGCGCAGCATCCCGCAGCTGCCTCACAACATCTTGCGCAGCTCTCGACTCCGGGGATTCATGCTCATCCTGTGGGGAGCGTTCCATCTCGCTGTATAACATCCCCCGGAGACCCGAACAGCGCTGGTAAAGTTACCAGAACACCCGCAGGTGGCGTCACGAAGACAAATCACCCCCCACTGTTCCGCCATTCCCCTATTGATCTGGACCACCGGGCCTACACTACCGCAGGCGCGATTCCGTGACAGAGGAGAAGCAACGCCCGCTACGTGTACCCCCCGGCTACGGTGAGTCATAAGAAAGGCAAAGGCCGCTAGGGCGAACCAATTTTCAGCCAATCAAGAAGCAACGTACAAACTTACGCAAAGACACTGTGCAAATCTGAGAACATGCTGATTACTATTAGTAGAGGTGTCGGGTGTAGGACCTCCACTACAACTCGAAGGTCATGGGCCCTGATGCGAAAGCTCCAATAGAGCTCCCAAATATTGCAAATCTTTAGTAGTGTGGCACCCCAGGGGTTAATGTGCCACAGTAACACCACCATGGGTTAACTCCCCACACAACCCACAACACCACACTAGCGCCTCCAGGCCAGAAAGGGGAGCTAAAGCTGCTTCCCTATATATTCTGGTGTGGAGAGGAAGTGGGTAGTCAGTTAGTCATTTAGTTCAGTGCGGGGCAGCACTGAAGAAGAAGGACCTGGGTGTCAAAGAGCTGTGCCAGGCTCATCCCACGGTCTGCTGTCCAGTTCGAGGCTGGCCAAGGTCTGAGGAAAGGAGAAGGAGCTGAGAGGAACACACTTGGGAGACCAAGTCCCCTGAGACTCACCCCAGTGAAGCGCAAAGACCGGATACCGGATCCGAAATTGTGCCTGACACAAAAAGCACAGTAAACACCGGATAAGTGGAGGTTATATATCTTCACTGTACCACAGCGAAGCAACACGGCGGGGTCAGAAACACAAAGATAAGACTCAAGTTGCCTAGCAAGTTTGGTACCCGTGAGGGGAGACAGGGCTGGCAGTGTAGCTAAAGCGGCAGCAGGGCCACACACACAGCGCAGGAGTAGGAAGCCAAGGACCCGGTCAGGGTAGGAGCAACCCGGCCCCGGTACAGACTCCGTGGACAATACTTACTGAATGCCATCTGCAGTAAAGACTTGGAAAACTACAAAACCGTGAGTCTGTGTAATCCTTGCGCTTTAGCTCTTCTCACCCTCACAAACTGCTATCATCTCTACCACTACCCCTGCCCTGTATCCATCCATAGACTATCATCACTACTACCCCGGGTAACAGGCTCTGCCCGTGGAGAGCCGTTACATCACAGGCTGCCAAATATCATCCCGGAGGTTGTGCAGCAGCGGTGGTTACTCTGACCACATACCACGGGTGGCGTCACGACTATATCCCCTGTAAATAACCCCCAACCATTACTTGTGGGTTCGGGACACGGTCTGGACCAAGACCACCGTGATTCCCCGTGATACCTCGGTCCGGTACCGAGTACCCCGTCCCAGTGGGCTCCACAGTAGCATTAGACTTTTTCTATAGGCCAAAGGGACTTTTGGGTCCCCCTAGGCTCCAGGGCCCAGATGTGATTGCAACCCCTGCACCTGTTGTAGTTACGCCCCTGCCTTAGGATCTTTATATCTACTATATAATTGCCCTATCGTGTCTGTCTGTCTCTCTGTAACCGAAATCCCGCGTCACTGATTGGTCGCATGATCGGCAGATCGGCTCCCAGGACCCCGCACCCCTGCTGTGATCTCTGCTCCAAGGACCCCTGCTGTGATCTATGTGATCTCTGTTCACCGGATCCCTATGATCTCAGCTTCTCCAGCACATACCTGTGAATGACAGAGACACCGCCGCACACAGACACCACTGATCACCGCCACCGCCACACACCGACACCGCCGCACACCGACACTGCCACATACAGACACCACTGAACACCGACACCACTGAACACAGACACCGCTGCACACTGACACCACTGAACACCGACACTGACGCACACCCACACCGCCGCACACTGACACCGCCGCACACTGACACCGCCGCACACTGACACCGCCAAACACCGACACTGCCAAACACCGACACTGCCGAACACTGACACCGGCGCACAGAGGCACACTGAACACCGACACCGGCGCACACTGACACCGCCGAACACTGACACTGCTGAACACCGGCACAGCCGCACACTGACACCGGCACACACAGACACACTGAACACCGACACCGCCGCACACAGACACCGGCGCACACAGACACTGAACACCGACACCGGCGCACACAGACACCGGCGCAGACACATTGAACACCGACAACGCTGCACACTGACATCGGCACACACATACACACTGAACATTGACACCAGCGCACACAGACACACTGAACACTGACACCGCTGAACACTGACACCACTGAACACCGACACTGACGCACACCCACACCGCCGCACACTGACACCGCCGCACACTGACACCGCCGCACACTGACACCGCCGAACACCGACACTGCCAAACACCGACACTGCCGAACACTGACACTGCCGAACACTGACACTGCCGAACACTGACACCGACGCACAGAGACACACTGAACACCGACACCGGCGCACACTGACACCGCCGAACACTGACACTGCTGAACACCGGCACAGCCGCACACTGACACCGGCGCACACAGACACACTGAACACCGACACCGCCGCACACAGACACCGGCGCACACAGACACTGAACACCGACACCGGCGCACACAGACACCGGCGCAGACACATTGAACACCGACAACGCTGCACACTGACATCGGCACACACATACACACTGAACATTGACACCAGCGCACACAGACACACTGAACACTGACACTGCTGAACACCGACACAGCCGCACACAGACACCGGTGCACACAGACACACTGTACACCGACACCGCCGCATACTGACACTGGCGCACACAGACACACTGAACACCGACACTGTCGCACACAGACACACTGAACACCGACACCAGCGCACACAGACACCGGCGCACACAGACAACACTGAAACCGCCGAACACCGACACTGCTGTACACAGACACTGCCACGCTGGCATTGCTGTAGGTATCTAATATATAATTACCCTAAGGCCACTTCCGTCATATTCGGCAGTGTTTCCGTCGTCGTATGCGTGGCTGCCACACTCGCAATGCCTTTGCGAGTCCTTCCAGAGTCTCTCCTCACTCGCAATGCCTTTGCGAGTCCTTGCTGAGTCTCTCTCTCTCTCCTGCCACACTCGCAATGCCTTTGCGAGTCCTTCCAGAGTCTCTCCTCACTTGCAATGCCTTTGCGAGTCCATGCACAGTCTCTCACTCTCAGGACCTGAGATGATGTCACTGGTATGGGCGGGGCTATATCACATGACTGTGACATCATCACAGGCACTTTCATTGCTGCAGTCAGCACAGGAGACATCATGCCGCTGTCTCACATCAGACGTGTCCTCATCAGTGATTCTCTGCCTCTGACATCCTGCGATCACAAGGGAACATACAGCTGACAGAGGACCCCGGACTGAGCCCCCAAGAGCTGATCTCCAGGATACAGGTGAGAGGAGGCTGCACAGGAGCAACCCTCTGCAGTGAGCAGCCTGCACAGGAGCAATGCTCTGCAGAGGGGAGGCTGCACAGGAGTAATGCTCTGCAGAGAGCAGGCTGCACAGGAGCATTGCTCTGCAGAGGGGAGGCTGCACAGGAGCAATGCTCTGCAGAGAGGAGGCTGCACAGGAGCAATGCTCTGCAGAGAGGAAGCTGCACAGGAGCGATGCTCTGCAGAGAGGAGGCTGCACAGGAGCAATGCTCTGCAGAGCGGAGGCTGCACAGGAGTAATGCTCTGCAGAGAGGAGGCTGCACAGGAGCATTGCTCTGCCGAGAGGAGGCTGCACAGGACCAATGCTCTGCAGAGAAGAGGCTGCACAGGAGCAATGCTCTGCAGAGAGGAGGCTGCACAGGATCATTGCTTTGCAGAGAGGAGGCTACACAGGAGCAATGCTCTGCAGAGAGGAGGCTGCACAGGAGCATTGCTCTGCAGAGAGGAGGCTGCACAGGAGCAATGCTCTGCAGAGAGGAGGCTGCACAGGTGCATTGCTCTGCAGACAGGAGGCTGCACAGGAGCAATGCTCTGCACAGAGGAGGCTGCACAGGAGCAATGCTCTGCAGAGAGGAGGCTGCACAGGAGCAATGCTCTGCAGAGAGTAGGCTGCACAGGAGCATTGCTCTGCAGAGAGGAGGCTGCACAGGAGCAATGCTCTGCAGAGAGGAGGCTGCACAGGAGCAATACTCTGCAGAGAAGAGGAGGCTGCACAGGAGCAATGCTCTGCAGACACGAGGCTGCACAGGAGCAATACTCAGCAGAGAGGAGCCTGCACAAGAGCAATGCTCTGCATGAGTGGAGCCAACATGCTGGCGACGGCGGAGTGAAAATGCCGTGGCGGGGAACACGATGACCCGCTGGTAAGTATGACAGTCAGAGTGCCTCTGCAATACTCTGCAGAGAGGAGGCTGCACAGGAGCAATGCTGTACAGTAAAGAGGCTGCACAGGAGCAATGCTCTGCAGAGAGGAGGCTGCACAGGAGCAATGCTCTGCACAGAGGAGGCTGCACAGGAGCATTGCTCTGCATGAGGGGAGGCTGCACAGGAGCAATGCTCTGCAGAGAGGAGGAGGCTGCACAGGAGCAATGCTCTGCAGAGAGGAGGCTGCACAGGAGCAATACTCAGCAGAGAGGAGCCTGCACAGGAGCAATGCTCTGCATGAGTGGAGCCAACATGCTGCCGACGGCGGAGTGAAAATGCCGTGGCGGGGAAGACGATGACCCGCTGGTAAGTATGACAGGCAGAGTGCCTCTCTCCTCTGCTGACCACTCTGCCTGCCGCACTGCGCTGACCACTCTGCCCGCCGCACTGCGCTGACCACTCTGCCCACCCCACTCACTGCTAACCACTGAGCCACCATACTCCTGCTAACCACTGAGCCACCGCGCACTACTAACCACTGAGCCACCGCGCAGTGCTAAAGTGCTAACCACTGAGCCACCGCGCAGTGCTAACCACTGAGCCACCGCCCAGTGCTAACCACTGAGCCACCGCCCAGTGCTAACCACTGAGCCACTGCGCAGTGCTAACCACTGAGCCACCATATACAGTGCTAACCACTGAGCCACCATATACAATGCTAACCACTGAGCCACCGTATACAGTGCTAACCACTGAGCCACCGTATACAGTGCTAACCACTGAGCCACCATATACAGTGCTAACCACTGAGCCACCGTATACAGTGCTAACCACTCAGCCACCGTATACTCTGCTACCCACTGAGCCGCCATATACAGTGCTAACCACTGAGCCACCATATACAGTGCTAACCACTGAGCCACCTGTATACACACAATTAATTTCACCGCACTCCCCTAAATATTAGTAAATAAACTATATATGCATTCTAGACTACCCGATTCTTTAGAATCGGGCTCACAGCTAGTCTACTATATAATCGCCTAATTCTGTCTGTTTGTCTGTAATGGAAATCCTGCATTGCTAATTGGTCGTGCCAGCCGCCCGCAACCAATCAGCGATATTGGCATGGGATTTAAACCCAGCTTCGTTTTGCATTATTCTTAAATCTTCATAAATAAACTACATGCATATTCTAGAATACCCGATGCGTTAGAATTGGGCCACCATCTAGTTATAAATAAAGCTCAAATTGCTTAATGTTATGGCTGTATTATTTAGTTTTTATGTAGCTATCAACGATAGTAAACCATTTGCGATTGATTTTTGAGTACTACATGAGATCCAAGCCAGTGCTTTGGGCTTACCCCTAGACCAAAAATTACCAACAAGACCCTGAATCAGATGGCTGTCATACTTTAACTCTATGCCTGATAATTGTCCACAGAGATCACACTGTACACAAATCCTTGTCACTTTCTGCATGACCCATAAATATGCTGATGTCAGCATAAAATATATACAAATACTGATACTGTGAGCCCTCACATCCTGTCTCCTCACCTACTGTATCGTCACCCACTCACCCATCTCGTGTAGACCGAGAGCCCTCCCGAGCAGGGTCCTCTTTCGTCACCTACTGTATTCTCACCCATCCCTTGTAGACTGTGAACTCTCACTGACAGGGTCCTCTCTCCTCACTAACTGTATTCTCCCCATCCCTTGTAGGCTGTGAGCCCTTATGGGCAAAGTCCACTCTCCTCACCTACTGTATCCTCACCCATCCCTTGTAGACAGTGAGCCCTCACTGGCAGGGCCCTCTCTCCTCACTGACTGTATTCTCCCCCATCCCTTGTAGACTGTGAGTTCTCACGGGCAAATTCCTCTCTCCTCACCTACTGTATCCTCACCCATGCCTTGTAGACTGTGAGCCCTCGTAGGCAGGGTCCTCTCTCATCACCTACTGTATCCTCACCCATCCCTTGTAGAATGTGAGCCCTCGCAGGCAGGGTCCTCTCTCCTTCTGTACTTGTGTGTGCCTTGTATTGTTCATGTTTATTGTACTTGTCTATGTATGCCCTTTTTTGACATGTAAAATGCCATGGTGAAATAATAATAATAATGATGTGGCACCCCTGCAAGGGCTAGCCACAGGATCCACCGGTGCAAGGAGGGAATAACACCTTGGTTCACACAGCACACCACACCTTTCCACCCCAGACCTAAAGGGGGAGCTCTACTGGCTGCCTTAAATCAGTTCCCCTTTAAAACATCCAGGCCTCAAGGGAAGAGTTAGTCAGTCCCAGAAGTCAGTCTGCAGTGAGCAGAGAAGAGAGAAGAGACGGAGGAGCTGGTCGCTGGGAGAGATCCAGGCCCAGGACCAGAGACCGCTGTGTGCACCCTAGGGAAAGGGTCGGAGGCAAGTGGAGAAAGCAGGGAACTAAGAAAGGGAACCGGTTACTACAGCCCTTTAGTACACCCGGACACCGGAGTCCGACACTGTAATCATTTATTGCTACAGCAAAAGCCCGGAGGACTCCGGAGAAGTTTACCCCGGAGAAGTTTACCCCCTGAGGAGAACAAGTTAAGGACGCTAAAACTGACCAAGCATAGGACCAGGGGCCTTAGGAGAAACAGGGACCCCGCAGAAGGACCTCATTGTCAGTTTGCAGCAAAGCCCCGAGAGGGAAAAGAAGACACAGTGGGTTCTGGCTCAGGCAGGACTTACCCCAAACCACAGAGCACAGACACAGAGGAGGCCTCTTAACTTTCTAAGGTGGAAGTCCCAAGTTGCACCGGGGACCTGGTTATTACTCTGGATTGTACCTGTTACCCTGTCACCAGTAAAAGGTACCGAAACAAGAATCCCTGTGTGTCTGTGTGCCTGTCTAACCGCCACAATTCACCGCCTTGTCTGCAAAGACGCAACTACTACTCCCCTCATCCATCCCCGCTGCCCTGAGGTAAAGCTCCACCTGTGGGGAGCTGTACCACACTCTGCTGCACCCACCATCACCTCAGCGGCCGGCTGCAGCGCTGGTATACCTGTTACCAGGTACCATAGGTGGCGTCCCCTTATCCCCCACCGTTCCCCGCCATTGAGGGTCCAGGGCACGGAACTGGGGATCGACCAGCTGTGATTCCCCATCAAAGCCGCCATCAGCCCCGGTACCCGAGTACCCCATACCCTGCCGACCGCCTCAATAATAATAATAAATAATATTAAAAAAAAGTGAAGACTGAATCTACATAGTCACATCTAGTTGTGTATTACCCCAGGGTCCCGATGGCATACCTGGAAGCAAAAGAGGGATTCCTTATTCCGGTGGCACAGCATCCAACAGTTTCCCTGTATAAAAGTTCTGGCTGGAGGAGTTAGTTAGAACAGCCATGGAGTGAGTCTGAGAAGGAAGGAGAGGAAAGCCTGAGGGAGACGAGGAGTGTCATGCTCGCCTCAGGGGAAAGCGCATAGAACGGACACCTGGTCCGAGACTGTGCAGGGTCACACATCCCGGCAGTCAATAACGGAAGGTGGGGAATTCCAGATTTCCCAGCCACACAGTGTCAGGAGGCAAAGCAGCATACTAGAGCCGGAGTCTCCACGGAAGAGCGACCCCTGAAACATGACTCGAGCTGCCTGTCATACGGCACATGCAGGAGAGAAAGGGCAAGCAGCTTAGCTTCAAGCAGCTGCAGGAGCCACTAAACAGCGCAGAAGGGAGGCCTCCAACCCATCCGGCTAGGTGGATTCCCCGATTGCTTCCAGGCCACCTGGGTCCCCAGTAACATCTAAATTGGTGCTTCGGACTGTACCCGTAACAACGGACCAGTAATGGTAAAGGAAACTTTTACTGCTGTGGACTCCAGTTATTTCTGCACCTGTTACCCTGCACCCCACACATAGACTATTTACACCTGCCCTGGGGACACTCAGCCCTACTTGAGGAGGGCTTACCATCCACGCTGCCCTAAGTCACCGTCCCCACCAGGAATATGGCAGTGGTGGTCCCCACTGACCATATACCTCTGGTGGCGTCACGACAAAATCCCCTGTAAATAATCCTTTTTCTTTTTGGACTGAACCCAGGCCACAGGACTGGGTCACGACTACCGTGATATCCCGGAAAAACAGCATCGGCCTGGCCACGAGTACCCCACGGCCTGGGGGCGTCTCATTTGCATGCATTGATACAAGAATGAGATCTCATCTGATGGGATCAGCTACAACTTCTGGGAAACTTAAACCTCTGAGATTGGAAACTGTTTACCGTCCCAGTTCTTTCCAGACATTTTTTGATATTTCACTTTTGTAATTATTCTTTACATGTCAGACTGCTCAATCAGCCAGAAAACTCCAATCACAGAATGAGGAACAGAGTCGCGTAGTGGTGGTGACCAAAATACAGTCTTTTTCCTCTTGAATTGCAAAGGAGTTCTAGAGTTCTTTTTATTAAAAGAAAATCCAAAACCTGAATGCTAAACCTCAGCATGAATCTCATAATAACTCTACACATGATTCATGACTTGCATGTCACACTATGATTGACCCTACTATGATTGCTGATCAGGCTTTAGGCTGCCGCTGTTATACAGAACCCTAAGGTTATGGCACTAATATGTGTCAGTATTATGCCATCAAAATTGGTCCAGGAGGCTGCAAAGAGGTCAACAGAAACATTTAAGAAACTGTAGACTTTGTGCCATATATAGATTATGTACTGCATATGACAACAATTTCCCATATACCTTATATGTCTGGCTTGTGGGATAGAGTGGCAAGATGGAATCCTTTTCTTACAAAAAAATATCCAAACCTGACTATGTTTTGCCACAACCTATTTCAACTTTCAAAAAAATGTTGGAAAATGTGATATGGTCTGATGAGACCAAGGTTGATCTCTTTGGCCATAATTCCAGAAGGTATGTTTGAATCAAAGATCTTGCAGCACTTGAACAGGATAACACCATACTCACAGTTAAGCATAGTAGAGGCAGCATTATGCTTTTGGGCTAGTTTTTGGCTGCTGGAACTGGAGATGTATGGGCTGCTATTCCATGATTGGCTGATCAGGGCATGGCCCTTTTTCTATGTTGTAGAGGTTTATTTTATATAACTGTTTGCAACCATCTACTGAATATGACATTTAATATGTATTTTTGTGATGTTTCCTCAGTTATATGAGCTTGAATGTTGACATAAAATTTTAAGTACTGACATTCTATGTATGATTCTGGTGATGTCCATTACATAATGTGGTGAGGGGATGGTCAGAGGTGATTGGCTACAGTATGCTGTACTGATCTGTGCTATTAAAACCTGCCATGTGACACCATCTTGTGTGCTTGAAAAATACCTCTTTTTGTCAAATAGTTAAATTTATGGCAGAATAGAGGAGTTTGGGATTTTTTTCTCCTGATGTCGATGTTGTCTCTTTGATTCATGTACTTATTTACCAAGTGGACTCTTTGGGACTTTTTTGATGCAGCGTCTACTTTTGGGCAACATTGCCCTGTTTGAGTTTCCACATTGGAGTTATGCGAGCATTTATCTATTTGAATGGGGCTAAACATAGTCCTTTAAGGCTGGTTTACACATAGCGATCCCGACAATGATCCGACCTGGCTGGGTTCGCTGGTACGTCGCTACGTGGTCGCTGGTGAGGTGCCAGACAGGCAGATCTCACCAGCGATCACCCAGCAATGTGCCGACACCCGACAGTCGTTGGGATCGTTCAGGGTCTCGGGCGCAGACTGGGGATCGCTGGTAAGTCTGCCTGTCACACACAGCGATGCAGCCTGGCCAGCGGGAGATCGGCGATCGAAAAATGGTCCTGGCCATTCAATAAAGATCAGCGATCTCCCAGCAGGGGGCTGATCGCTGCTATGTGTCACACGCAGCGAGATCGTCGGCGAGATCGCTGCTATGTCACAAAACCGGTGACATAGCAGCGATCTCGTTAGCGATCTCGCTACGTGTAAACCACCCTTTAGTCTAGTTGACAAGGGTATTGAAGGACAAGCCAGTATTAGAAGATAGAATCAGAGGCATAGCTTTGGGGTTCAGCGTGAAAGGGAGGTAAAAACCAGGGCTGTTGAGTCGGAGTTCGAGTCATGGAGTTGGAGCCCATTTCAGGGAAATTGAGGAGTTGGTGTTGCATATGTGGCTTACTGACTTCACAACCTTGGTTGTGCAGTTGGAGTCGGTGTCCATTTTGGTGGAGTTGGAGTCATAGTCGGATTCAAGAAAATTGAAGAGTCTGATGTTTAGCTTGCTGATTCCACAGCCGTACTCAAAACACTGGGTTGGCCCCTAACCTAGGAACCCATAGTTACAACTGCAAAGGTGTAGCCTAATCATTGTGGGTATAGTGCACATGAAAATAAGGGTTAATACAGATATTATCGCCATAACATGATCATATAGTGGTGGATACCAGTTCGAAAAAGAATATAAGAGATTACAGTCTTTTCTGGAGCCGTTCACTTTTTCCATCTTCTCCGCGTTCAATACTTACAGCAAGTGTAATATGTACAGATGTTAAATATTTTCTGCAGACTTTGCTGCTGCAGATAATGAAGTGTTCGCGAGAAAACACACAGCATAGAATGCATGTGATTATTGTGTTTTTGCATGCATTTTTTTCTCATTCCTTAAGGTACCGTCACACAGGGACATATCGCTGGCGATGTTGCCGGCAACTGAGGGGCGTGGCCAGGTTGCGGCGACATCGCCGGCGAAATGCGCGTGTGACGGCGATAATCAGGCGATGAATCGCCTGAGTCACATCGCCAGGTTTCCCAACAATGTTGGGAAACCTGGCGATGTTGCTGAGGCGATCATGCCTGATCGCCCTGTGTAAC
>JARQOC010000002.1:686524522-686600933 GCA_033576535.1 Allobates femoralis
GCTCCACATGAAAAGACTCCTGAGTTATCCATTTTAATTATTACACCCACTCACAGCATTGATTGAAAGCTTTCTGTGCACACTGTGCATAGCCAGAAAGCTGCCAATCAGTGGTGTGGGAACTCATAAATATGAAGCACTACCTGGCAACAGGTTTAGTATTCCTATAAGTAATAATCACCTTATGATAAAATAGAGGTTTTATCAAAACTACAGCAATCAGCCCAGTAAGTTGGAATCAAGGTCTCTGTGTCTACATCTGCTGCTTTCAAATTAGATGTTAGAAACCTGATGACAGAGTCCTTTTAAGGCCGGCTTCAAACCATGATTTTGAGCTGTCCGGCTGTGTCTGCTGTTTTGCTGGGTGCACTGGACACAGCCTGACAGCTCCAGACAAAACAGAACCAGAGGGCAAATATTCCCTCCGGCCCTGTCTTCTGCCGGAATCGGCAGTCCGCAGCTGCAGGAGCTGTCCCTTGCTGAAAATTCAAAATCGCGGCTACTACCCGCTAGTTCTGAAATCTCAGCCGGGAGCTCTCCAGGTGCTGAAGTTCAGTGCTGGGTACTGCTGAACTTCAGCACCCGGTGTCCGGCAGACAGATGCGATTTTCTGTCGTATCCGGTGCGATCCGGCGCCTATAGCTTCCCATGTTAGGGTGCACCGGATCGCACCATCTGGCCCCTTTCTGCCCCATAGGATGGGGCCAAGATCATATAAGGGGCAGTCCGGTTCACACCGGACAGCCTTGGAGTCTTAAAACTGTGGTGTGAAGCCGGCCTTAGAGATCAACCCCAATTGTCCCTGATCCAATGGGACAATCACAGATTTGGGAAGTTGGCATTATGTCCCTGTTTCATCTGTATCTGCATTTTCAGAATAGCTTTGCTGGAGTCATAACCCGCTCCTCTGGATGAAAACTTACAATGGCTGGCTTCTCTGAGAAATTTTTGTTCTTCCTATTTTCCATTTTACGTAAACTTGTCTATGATGTGGCTAATGGTATATGATCTATTTCCACTAAAATTGAATTGTATTTAAATAACTATATAACTGTAGGGAATAGACTCTAGTGACAAGTCATTGAGAAGAATTTATCAAGACTGTCATCTCATATATAAGCCTGGAGCAAATAACATTCTGGAGTAAGATTCTCCAAATTTACATCTGCCTCTTAATAAATTTAGAGCATCTTTTGGGCTATCATCTGGAGAAAATGACATCTTTGAAATCGTGTGGATTTATTATATAATTTACACAAGCAACTTGTTGCGTCATCTTAGAAAGTTAACAGGCTGCAAAAACAATGAAAAGTTGGAAAATTTAGCTTAAGAATGCTTTGCTCCAAAGTGTATTTCACCTCCTCGTTATACTTTCTTGGCTTTGACTCACCATGTCTTTGGCAGCTTCTTTGTTCTTATGATTACACACTTGCCTCTGGGTTTGGTATAGTATTCAGCCTCTTTTGCTATCTTTCACGATTCCTCCGTGCACTGTGTCTTGAACTCAATAAGAGTTACTGTTGTGTTTGGTATCTGGTGTGCTGAGCTGTCAGTAGTTGATTGACAGCGCAGGCTTCCATTCTGGTTCTTGGAGGTGCTGGGTTGCTCAGGTGTTCCATCTTCCCTGTGATTACTCTGCTTCTTTAATGTGCAACTTCTCCCAGAACTTTGCTAGGTGTACATTCTATGTGAAATTCTGTTTGATTTGCATTCCTATATCTGTGTTGTTCTGATCTCTGTTATCTGACCCTGGACTATTGCTTAATTTACCTTACCTTTTGTCTGCACCCTGTACTTCTTGTGATTGCCTGGTATTTTGATCCCTGGACCGTGACCTGAGTACAACTCAGTTGACTCCCTGAATCCTCTTCGTGCTCTCCTGGAAATCTGATTCTGGACTGTTGTGTGACTACATCTGTCTACTCCCAGAATATTATGAGCTCTCCTGGAACCTGACCCCTGATTACCCTACTGTCTATACCCCTGTAAGTAGTGACTGTGTCTCACCCTAGCTACTAGTAGTGTCTAGTATTAGTAGTGTTACACTATCATTCTCATTGTGGACATACCCCACTAGATAGTGCTTCACATTTTGGTCACCATATGACAGTTTTTTACAACAACTTCTGTATCATTCATTGTGGTTAGCTTTTTCTATATTGGTCTTTATTGTGGTATCATTCCACTAGGCATTGTTTACATGTTTGCCTCCACATTACAGCTTATTGCCGCATTCTGTGGACTGTTTTCATTGCGAGGTTTGTTTATATGGTTTTGCACTTACATGCTGACCTTCACCACCCATTGTAATCCTTGACATATTTGATTTAATTTCATTTTCATCTCTTTTGTCGGCATTTGTAAGTGTTATTTCAGCATTATCTTAATTATTATAATTGTGAACTCCGCTGCATTCATGAGGTTGGGGCGTTAGCCTTGTTATGGGCACCATTTGTTTTTTTTTTGTAGCCCATCTGCTCTTTTAAATGTTTTTGATGTTGTTTGTCATTATTGATTCATGTGAATACATTTAAATCAATTTGCTGACCCCGTTATTTCTTTTTGCATACATTTTTTCCTCTTTTCTTTGCATTACCACAGCTTCAGTATACATACTGGCTGATCCTATTATATTTGTAGTGCCTTCAGTGTTTCCTTTTTGCTAATTGTTCCAACCATAGAATATCACACAGAATTTCTAATGTTTTTTTTTTTACTATTTATTTTATGATATGTCTTTTGTAAAATAAAGCTATTGTGTAGACTGCCAAGGTTTTCTACACAATGCCTAAAACCTTAAGGCAACATATAAAAATGATACTCTGCAAATATCTCCTAACCCTAATACTTAAAGTAGTCACATGATTGGTAGCTTAAAATATGTATCTGTAGAGGAATGGAGACCACAGTAGTTAATTATTATTATTATTATTATTTATTTATAGAGCGCCATTGATTCCATGGTGCTGTACATGAGAAAGGGATAGATACAAACAAGTTAAAAATACAATAAACAAACTAATAGTGACAGACCGATTCAGAGGGGAGAGAAGACCCTGCCCTTGCAGGCTTACATTCTACAGAGCAATGGGGAGAGAGACAGTAGGTTGGGTCTGCTCTGGTGGTGGTGGAGTCCCGGGTCCGATGGTGGTGGAGCGCCGGGTCCAATGGTGGTGGAGCGTCAGGTCCAGTGGTGGTCAGGCACCAGGTCCATTGGTGGTGAGGTGGCATTGTGGTCATTGCAGGCTGTGGGCTGTTCAGAAGAGATGGGTTTTCAGGTTCTGCTTGAAGGTTCTGACTGTGGGGGACAGTCTGACATTTTGGGTGGAGAATTCCAGAGAATGGGGATGCTCGGGTGAAGACTTGCAGGCGGTTAGATGAGGAACGTACAAGTGTGGAGGAAATAAGGAAGTCTTGGGAGGATCGAAGAGTACGAATTGGATGATATCGGGAGATTAATGGACTTTTGTTAAACTCTGTGTCACTACCCAGAGGTTATAACCTGTGCAAATCTGAGCAGGAACTGTAGCCATCCTGATCTTCCTGAGAACACAAAGGCCTCACAACTCTCATAGATTTCAAAGGAAATGACAAATGATCCATGGTACCAGGGTCTTACATTCCATATCTGCCTTTGGGAAAGAAAGTGCTGCAAAACAAGGACATTTTAAATGTAATGTATTCATTGCTAAATAAGCCATGGTCCAGATACAGACCTGGGATTAAAATATTAAAATTAAAAGGCTGTAATAGATATTCAACCTATAAAATGGCTTTCAAACAAAGCAGTATTGGTTCACAGATTAGGGATCAGAAGATAGTGATTGTGTTGGATGCAGATGATAAGATTAGATTGCAAAGTTTAGGTATTTCTGTAATTTTCTCCTCCTGTTTGTTTTATAACCGTTTTGCATATCTGTATGTCCTTTTTAATTTTTATCTTTTTATATCTTTTTATTGTAAGCACTGTAACTTTTATATTGAAGCTTAAAGCTTAAAACTTTAATAAGTTTGAACCTTTTATGCTCTAAAAGAATCCATAGCCTTATAGTATGTAATCTGATTTCCAGATATAGTGTATTTCAGGGACTCCTCACCCTGTGTATATGAGCAGTGGTGGCAGGGTGTTGTGAAGCTGGGGGTGTGTGGACTGTGTCAGGGTGTGATTTATGCTCACTTTGCAGACTACAACAAGGGTTCAGTGTTAGATTGAGTGAGAGGAGATAAACTAATCCTTGCAGGCCCTCCCCAAATCATATGCTGAGAAGCGGGTAAGTGACATGATTTAACAACATTTTCTCTGATTATATTCTTAATTATTTTGGGTTTCCCAGGTTTCAATTAATCAATTAATTCCCACTGCCTTCCTCACCCTATTACCTATTTTATCATATTATAAAAGTTTTTTTCCAGTGATAACTACTAGATTGATTGGGTTCTGACCTCCAAGTCCTCCACGGATAACTAAAATAGGGGAATATGAATAGAGTTGCAGACATGATAAATGGATATGTGGAGTCTCGGAGGTCTGACCTCCACTGATTTGGTAATTATCACCTATCTTGTGGATTATTGATAACTTGTACTGATTCCTACTGAATTCCCCCCTTGAGGCCCAGAGCAGATGCATCTAACTGAACTAAGGACTATACAAAAACCTGTACTGGAGAAAGAGCGAGTGACACGCCCACATCAATCTTTCCACCAGTCCTTAAAAAATACAGATACCAAGAAAAACAGACAACATTTCTGATTTACTGGACTTTTTATGTCACCCGTGCGGGCTCATACTGTAGTTGGTATGTTAATGAAAAGGGATGGTTAAGTCCCACCACCCATATACACCCATTCTAATAGTCAGAGATACATTAAGGTCGGTGATATATGATGTGGTCAAGAAGAACTTCCCCCAGTAACCAGTATGAGCATTAAAACCATACATGGACATTACACCCGGGCAACGCCAGGCTCTATAGCTAGTAATACATAAATCCATAAAGCACCAAGGCTGAGATTTCCTGCACTTATTTTATGTTTAGCACATGTGATAGTAATTGACTAAGATAAGAGCAATTGTACAATAAATGACGAAGAGCATGGAGTAGTATAAAACAGGACAATGTGCGCTGATATGATATTGGAGAAAGGAGTTCGTTATTTCACCATTTCTTTTGTGTATACACTGATAAGCAAATGGGTAATAATATTTTGAACGTTTGACTCCCAGCCTCCATATCTCAACATTCACTACATCTTTGAGCATGAGACTACCTTCATTTTTTAGAAAATCATCTTGGCTATCTCATACATAAATTTGACTTGCAAATCCATAGCATATGCATATTTGTGTCATGTGACTGCATTGTTACTGTTTTGCTCCTGTTGTTTGAAAAATCTTTTTCTTCTTGTATAGTACAAATTACAACTTTGAATAGTGCTTGGGCAGACCTTTCAGAAAATGTAAAAATCATTACTGTACTCTCTGTAGTTTTCTTGCTATAAGCATATTCACACCCTGCAGGGAGCTGTTGCACTAGTCCAGTTCATCATTTTCATTGCTGAATAGCAGCAGTATGTAAATGTTCATTTATTATTCACTCCTTCCCAGGCTGCTATTCCCTCCCTCTTGCCTGTGCTCTGTGCATCACTACTGGTTTCAGTTTCATTTTCCATACAAGGAGAGCAGACAGCAGGCTAGCCCTTTGATTGTGTGCTTGTGTGGCACCCCAGGGGTTAAGTGCCACAGAAACAACAACAAGGGTTAACTCCCCACACAACACTGAACACTGCACTAGCACCTCTATGTCAGAAGGGGGAGCTAAAGCAGCTCCCTTATATATTCTGGTGCCAAGAGGAAGTAGTTAGTTCAGTTCCTGGGAGAACTGAGGAAGAAAAGGCTGTGGTGTAAAGAGGCTTTATTAGGCTTCTCCACAGTCTGCTACTCAATTCCAGGCCTAGCCAGGGTCTGAGGGAAGGAGTAAGAAAAACAGAAGAACACATCTGGGAGATTGAGTTACCTCATAACTCGCCCCGGAGGAGCGCACAGACCAGATACTGGATCCGAAACTGTGACTGACACACGCAGCACAGTAAACACTGGGATAGTGAAGGTTATAGATCTACACTGTACCTACACCGAAGCAACACAGTGGGGTCAGAAGCACACGGAAAGACTCAAGTTGCCTAGCAAAGGGGGTAACTGTGAGGAGAGACAGGGCCAACCAGACAGGGTGGGAGCAACCCGGCCCCGGTACAGACTCCATGGACAGTTCTCTGCTAAAGAACATCTGCAATAAAGCCTTGGAAAACTTCAAAACCATGAGTCTGTGTGATCTTTGTGCTCCAGCCCTACGTTCCCTCACACATTGCCACAACCTCTGCTATCATCCCTACTCAGCATCAATCATAGACTATTAACTACCACTGCCCCAGTGAACCAGGCTTTACCCGCGGAGAGCCGTTGCATCACTAGCTGCCAAACATCATCACCGGAGATTCTGCATTAGCGGTGGTCACCCTGACCACAACCAGTGGGTGGCGTCACGACAAACTCCCCTGTAAATATCCCCCCATTAGTTGCGGAACTCGGGACCCAGTCCGAATCAAGACTGCCGTGATATCCCCAGCAGTACCCCGGTCCGGTACCGAGTACCCCGTCAAAGTGGGCTCCACACTTGCAGATCAGAGCAGGCAGTGATGTCACTACATGAGTATTCATTAAGTGATCACTCACTTTAATTGACACAAGGAATGAATCTCTTTTTTTGCAGTTTACAGAGGTCGGGGTGAGTATAAATAAAAGAAATACATGAATAGAGAAAGCTTCACTAGAGGAATTAGAATATGATGTCAGTTATATATGAATTTTTGACCTAATAGATTCGCTTTAAATGGAGTTGGTTTAGATGCTGATGCGTTACACAGTCAGCATCAGCCTGAAAGAGCAGTGACCATAACCAGGGTTGTTCAGAATGCTGCTGTTTGTTAATCAGTTAAATGGGGCTGTCAATAGATGTAATGGCGGGCTACCACTTTGGTGCTCCTGGGAGGCACAACCTGTGATTATGTTAAATAGAGAATACGTTTTTCTCTATATTTAGCAATCCAATATAAGCATCTCTATCTCACAAAATGGCGGCACAAAACAAATTTGTATTTAATTTTTTTTTTTTTTTTGGGACAATTTCTGCTTTTCATCATTTAATTAAAAATGAAAATGTTGCAAGTTTGGTAATCTCACAGTCCTGGAAAATTATGTTCCAAGGTCATTTTAACCACACAATGAACATAATAAAAACAAAACAGAAAACAATGTGGGATATATGTTTTTTTTTCATTAAATTCCTCCGCACTTGTTCCCATTCCTCAGCACATTATATGGTAACGTGAATGGTGTCATTCAGAACTACAACTCGTCCTGTACTTATCAAGCTCTCATACGGCCTTGTTAATGTTAATGGAACAATAAAAAAAATTATGGCTCTTGGAACAAAGGGAGGAAAGAACTACAGTGAAAAAAATTAAAATGGACTGTGGCGGGAAAGGGTTAATGAATTTTATATATTCTCTATGGATATTAATGCAAAATTATTGGCAAGGTAATAATTGTCTTTCTCTGGATTAAAATTCTGTATTTATTATCCTGGCTGCAACATTTACTGCCTGCGCTGGGAACTATTATCTCCGTCTTGAGAAATACAGATTATAGTTTACGACAGTACCATGAGTAAATTTATTATAGAGCGCTGTATAATATAGAGTGAAAAATCAGATTGAAGATAGGGATAAAAGAAATACATGCTATTTCCTTCTCTACATGTTCATGTTCTTTCTCATATACAGTATGTGTGTGCCCCAACATCATTTCCAGAATATGTACATGGTAGAGCATTTTATAGTGTCATCATGTCATCAGTGCTGAGTAGGAAGAGGGCTTGCTGATTAATTCATTTGAATAGCCAGGCCAGCCCCCGCCTCTGACATGGACCATATACTAAGACATTGAGAATAGACTTCCAGCTCCATTGATACACAGCAGTAGTTATGTGCAGATACAATAGTACAAGTGAAAAATGCATCTGCCGGGACTCATGACTGCTGATTATTATTATTTATTATAGCACCATTTATTCCATGGCGCTTTACATGTAAAAAAGAGTATACATAATAAAAAGTACAATAACCTTGAACAGTACAAGATACAGACAGGTACAAGAGGATAGATGACTCTGCCCATGAAGGGTCACCGTCTACAAGGGATGGGTGAGGTTACAGTAGGTAAGGAGAGAGGACCCTACCCACATGATTCACAGTCTACAAGGGAAGGTGAGGATACAGTAGGTAAGGAGAGAGGACCCTACCCACATGATTCACAGTCTACAAGGGAAGGTGAGGATACAGTAGGTGAGGAGAGAGGACCCTGCCCACGAGGGTTCACAGTCTACAAGGGAAGGTGAGGATACAGCAGGTGAGGAGAGAAGACCCTGCCCATGAGTGCTCACAGTCTACAAGGGATGGGTGAGGATACAGTAACTGAGGAGAGAGGACCCTATCCTCGAGGGCTCACAGTCTACAAGGGATGAGTGAGGGTACACTAGGAGAGGGTAGAGGACCCTGCCCATGATGGCCACAGTCTACAAGGGATGGGTGAGGATACAGTAACTGAGGAGAGAGGACCCTATCCTCGAGGGCTCACAGTCTACAAGGGATGAGTGAGGGTACACTAGGAGAGGGTAGAGGACCCTGCCCATGATGGCCACAGTCTACAAGGGATGGTTGAGGAGAGAGGACCCTGTTGAGAGGACTTGGATATGTGGCATCAAGAAGAGAGTGGAGTCAAGGGTTATCCCATGGCAGTGAGCATGCAGGACTGAAAAGAGTGAGCAGCCATTGACTTTGATGGATAGGTTTGTTTGGGGGTTAAGTGAGGAGGAGAGATGATGAATTCTGTTTTGTCCATGTTGAGTTTTAGAAATCGAGCAGAGAAAACAGATGAAATAGCGGACAGACATTGTGGGATTCTCACTGAAGATTGGGAATCTTTAGCGATAAAAATACAAGTGGACAACCTTTTATTGCCAATATAATTATCACCATAGCCAAAACCAGAACTTAATTCTATAAAGTGTGAACTCCTCTCTTACTATTTAATATCGCATTGGAAAATGTAATTGGTAGAAGTAATGAACAGATTTAGGCCCCATTCACACACTGCTTTTTTTGCTGCGTATTTTTTAACACAAGCTCATCACAAACCAGGAGTGGGTGATTAAACATATACCGTATTTTCTGCTTTTTAAGACGCACTTTTGCCTCCCCCAAACTGGGGGGGTAAAAGGGGGTGCGTCTTAAAAAGCGGATGTGAAAAAATATGCAATTAAAAAAAATAATCAAATATTACCAGGGGGAGGGGGGGCCTGCCGAGTGGGGGTGCCGGAGGCAGCTAACATGGGTTGAAGGAACAGCTGCACTACCGGAGCTGCAGGGAATGACCGGCGGTAGCGAGCGGTGGGCGCCGCCATATTCCCTCTACCCGGCTGCATTCACTAAGCAGTGTGCAGCCGGCCGGTAGAGGTAGAGACTCCAGAATGGTCGCGGGTCTCCGTTATGGGCGCTGCCATTTTGTTGAAGTTTTACTGACTGGCTGCACAGTTAGTAATACTAGTGAATGCAGCCAGCCAAAAGAAACATGGCGGCGCCCACCGCTTGCTGCCACCTCTCATCCCCGGTACTCCGCTCCTGCACCCGTGCCCCCGCTGCAGCGTCGGCCCTGCTCCTGTGCCTCTCATCCTCCTGAACCTGCCTCCGGACCTCCGCTCAGCAGCCGCATGTCAGTAAACCATATATACAGGATGGGGGCATATATACAGGTTGGGGACATATATACAGGATGGGGGGCATATATACAGGTTGGGGAACATATAGATAAGATGGGGGAATGTATATGCCAGGATGGGGACATATATACAGGATGGGGGGCCGTATTTACAGCATGGGGACATGTAAGTGGAGTACTTGTTTCTATTAGACCTTTCCTCTGAGTGTGCCACTCCCGGTTTTGATTGTTCCACTCCTGGCTTTTTTTGAGCTTGTGCGTAAAAATACGCAGCAAAATTAGCAGTGTGTGAATGGGGCCTTACAGCAGGTTCCAGATAGCATTGCGCAGATCAATAAATGAATGTTATACGCAGGGTGATCAGTTGCACATAGCATTGGAATGTAAAGATAAAAGTCATGGAATGTGGACTTGAGCAAAGACTACTCCTCACAGTGTATTCTCCTATATTCTCTGCTTTATTGTTCTCTTGCGCTTCCTGTACTTTTATAGTATTTATATCTGTGGTATATGGAGATAAGCAAATCAATCCACAAAGGATGGAGTTCGAGTCTAAATCGTGAAATTTAAGGTTTCACGCAAATTCAAACATTTTAATATTTGATTTGTAGTTCACAAAAAAAGCTGCCCAGCACCATATCCCACACTGCTTAAAGGGAACCTGTCAGACTGTTTATGCCCCTCCAGTTATCACTGTCTGTACCTATAGCTTTATAATACTATTCTAATCATCCCTGTCTGAGCTCATAGTGTAATGTGAAAGGTGAAAAAAAGCAGGGATGATTAGAATAGTATTATGAAGCTGCAGGTACAGATAGTGATAGCTGGGGGGACATAAACCACCTGACAGGTTCTCTTTAAGCATCATATAGCAAGCTAATTTCATTTTATGTTGCCGCACAGGCTTCTATAATGCCCTGCAGCCAGGGCCAAACTGCCTATGTGGCAATTCTGATGTATGCCAGATGGACCGGTTTAGCAGTGTGCCACATCAATCACGACTCTATTAACAGTATTGGCTTCCTCAGGATAATTATGGAAATCCTAAATGATCCAGCCACCTATCGACCCTTGTCCAAGGATCCCACAAACCGTTCAGAAAGAACTAGAAAATCTTCTCAATTCTGGTTTGAGCACGGGGGTGTTGACACAAAAAGAGAAGGATTTCATGATGGTTTCACATCCAACCTGCCCAGTATTTCATGCCCTCCTCAAAACTCACAAAAATGTGTTTCCCCCCCATCAAGGCTGCCTTCAGATTTGCAGATGCCTCCGCAGCGTTTTGCGGAGGCATCTGCAAGCATCTGCATGCAGACGGCAGCCCCTATCTTTATAATGGAGCACACGGTGTCTGCAGATGCTTGTAGACCGCCGTGCGCTCCCATTGCCCGCCATGAGTGCAGCTGTGTGGGGACCATGGAAAGGGTATCAAAGTCGATGAGAACGCTAACGGACTTCAGGGACAAAATAACTGTGAGAGTTCTGCAATTCATAGCCCTCTCTGTGTCTTAAAAGTTTGGAGGTAGGACCCTATGTGACTGCACCCATATGCCATGATAAGTAGGGATGGGCGAATCTACTCGCTAGGACTCGTTACTCGGCGAGTAGTAAGGGACTCGCAGGACTCGGTACTCTGCGAGTTTCCCAGCGTTTACTCGCACGAGTCCAATGCAAATCAATGACAAACGCTGACAAAACTAGGATTGCCATTGTTTGCATTAGACTCGGCTACTGTGCCAGTGATAGCAGGGAAACTCGCAAATAACTGCTGTTACATTGCGAGCTGAGTCCAGCTGTCTTCTCTGTGCAGCTCCAGGGTCCTAGAGCCCGCCTGCTCACAGACATGATGTAGCAGTGCTGAGATTGTTCTCAGTCTGCTCATTCCCTGTGCATAGACATCTATATCTATGCACAGGGGATGTAGCAGAGAGGACATCGCGTTTTGGACTACGTCGGACGGAAGAGGATTTTTTTAATTAAAGATGGAGTCCCTAATGGCTTTTTTTTTTATTTCAAATAAAAATTTTTCTCTGTGTTTTTTTAACCCTTTATTGGAGATTCTTAGTGGCTGGGTCAAACGTGGCCTGACATTAAGAATCTCGGGCTTAATACCAGCTTGTATAACAAAGCTGATATTAACCCCTTTATTACCCAGCGTGCCACCGCCACCAGGGCCGCTGGAAGAGTGGGGTTCAGCGCCAGAGGATGACGCTTCAATGAACGCGCCATCTTCTGGGGCGGCTGCGGGCTGCAATTTGCAGCGGGGGGGTGTCCAGAAAGCTTGGGCATCCCTGCGCTGCGGATTCCAGCCCCCAGCTGCTTAGCTGTACCTGGCTAGACATAGAAATTGCCCCACGCATTTTTTTTTTATTATTTCATGAATTTCAGAGTCAGAGTCAGAGTCTCAGAGTCAGAGTCTCAGAGTCAGAGTCAGAATCTCAGAATTTCATGAAATAATTAAAAAAAAATGCGTGGGGCTCCGCGCAATTTCTATGTCTAGCCAGGTACAGCTAAGCAGCTGGGGGCTTCAATGAACGCGCCATCCTCTGGCGCTGAACCCCGCTCTTCCAGCGGCCCTGGTGGCGGTGGCACGCTGGGTAATAAAGAGGTTAGGGCCAGCTTTGTATTATCAGCTGGCCCTAAGCCCGAAATTTATGGCGGTCACGCCAATATTAGACATGACCGCCATGAATTTCTATTAAATTGTTTTAAAAAAAACACAACACAGAGAAAATTTTTTATTAGAAATAAAAAAAAAAGCCATTAGAGACTCCATCTTTAATTAAAAAAATCCTCTTCCGTCCGACGCAGTCCAAAACGCGATGTCCTCTCTGCTACATCCCTGTGCATAGATATAGATGTCTATGCACAGGGAATGAGCAGACTGAGAACAATCTCAGCTCTGCTACATCATCTCTGTGCACAGACATTCATGTCTGTACACAGGGAATGAGCAGACTGAGAACAATCTCAGCTCTGCTACATCAGGCAGCAGGCAGGCTCTAGGACCCTGGAGCTGGGGCAGCCAGCACACTGAGCAGACAGGACTCTTATCTGTGCGAGTTTCCCAGCGATTACAGTTGCAAAGTAAACGAGTCCAATGCAAATAAATGACAAAACTAGGATTGCTTCAGGCTGAAGCTTCCGAGACACATCTGCGATTTGTAAATCTCACACTACTCGCTATTACTCGCTTCCCCATTCATTAACATTGGACTCGCTAGACTCGCAACGAGTAGCGAGTCCTGTGCTCGGACTCGCTAGAGTCAAGCGATTCCGAGTAATTTAGGATTCGCCCATCACTAATGATAAGACTTTTGCAAAGGGGACATGTGATTTCTATATACACCCCTGCTCAGGGGTATTAATATAAGGCACACTGGGAAATCATTATCATTATACGGAGAAAACAGGGACAAGACACTCAAAGAGGCAATAAGTTTAGACAAAAGATCTTTAGTTGAAACATCTTAAGAAACACGGGTTCATTCTTGAACGTTACATAATCCAAGGTTATATACAGTTCCTTTCTTTGATGTGGACTGCTCCCCAAATTTTAATACCTCTAGGCTTACACCCGCTACGTCTGGCACTCCAGTTCCTGGCATACATGTGGGACCGCCACTAACTCCCAACCAGTGGTTCCCATTGGGATCCAGTAGAGCCAATGGTAGGGACTGTCCCTTGGGGACCTCTTCCCCCACATCTAGTATCAAGCCCACGCGGTTCCCTGGATCCATACCAGCGCCATTTTACATCTCCCACAAGGATCAGTAGCAGTATGTCCAATTAGTTAGGCAAAACGGTTATTGCAAAGTCTTCATCTCCTACTGGGAACTCTCCTGTCAAGTCAATGGGTGCACACCCTTTTATAGACTAAACCACTCCCATCAAGAGCACCAGTAAACAATTTGTTTACTCTTTGATAACAGGGGAGCAGTCCTTACCTTAGCCTCTATTAGGCCACAGACATACAATAACACATGAACACAGAACATTTTTTCTACAGTAAGGGGAGCAACACAGCCACCCCCACTTGTAGAGACACAAATTAGGTATTGTTAATGAGCACAAAAAGAGGGTAATATTACTGCACATGTCACAGAGGGGCATTATTACTGTCTAGATGCAGTGGAATGTGCGGAGGGCCCTGGAAACCAAGATGACACAATTCATCCACTCAGTAATCAGAACGTGCTGAGCTGTCAGTCGGGTAAGTGACAGCTTAGTCGTCCAACCTGGAGCAGGGGCATGCTGACCTGTCATGGTTTTGTGTGATAGCTTAGTCGCCCTCTCCCATACTGGGAGGTGCAAGTTTTCTACAGGTGTTCAATGATATTGCCCAACTACTTAACTGAGCAGTTTGTTCCTCAACATTGCCAGTCTTAGCATCCAGTGCTGTGGTGTTTGTTGGCTTGTTGTCTTCGTTTGGTGTTCTGATCTATTATTGCCAGATCTTTGACCGCCATCTGAACTTCATGGAATGGTAGAGTTGGAAGGGACTCCAAGTTCAATGTATCCAGCCCCCTACTCAAAGCAGGATTCACTAAACCATCTCACTCAGATGTATGTCCAGACTCTGAAGACTTCCATTGAAGGGGAACTCACCACCTCTAGTGGCGGCCTGTTCCACTCATTGATCACCCTCACTGTCAAGTAATGTTTTCTAATATCTAATCTGCATCTTCTCCCTTTTAGTTTTCATTCCATTGCTTCTCATGTTTTCATGTGCAAAGTCCTTTTGCTCTGATCCACTACTCCTCAGGTATTCTGACTCTGGACCCATGACCTGACTTTACAACTCTGGCTTTCTCCTTTATCTTTGATGTGCTATCCTGGCATCTAACCCTGGAACGCTTGACTTCCCTACCTCAGGACTTGTCAATGTAGTACTAGTGTCTCACACAGGAAGCTATTGATTGCTCTTTGTTTGCAGGGACGAATTATAAATGAAAGAGGAGGTCATGGAAGAAAAGGGAAAATGAATGTCATCAATCAGTGAGAATGTAACTGGTGAAAACCTATACAATACACACATATATGGTCTGCAGAGCACTAGTGTAGAACTGATATTACCATTATATGGTGTCTGTATATTCATAATATCAGTCCTAGTACAATGGTTTTTGTTAAAGAAGCACTCTCATCTACGGTATATTCATCTCTGCTTTAATTATTGTATTTTATTTTTTACATTGATTCTCTGCTTTAATTATTGTAGTGTATTTTTTACATTGATTCTCTATTTTAATCATTGAATTTTACTTTTTATTTCTAATTGTTACTTATGACTGTTTGTATATGAACCACTGAATTGTGAAGCACTGCAGAATATGTTGGCGCTATATAAATAAAGACTATTATTATTATTATATTTTTTTAATTAAATGTGTGTATATACAGTGAGGGAAATAAGTATTTCATCCCTTGCTGATTTTGTAAGTTTGCCCACTGACAAAGACATGAACAGTATATAATTTTAAGGGTAGGTTAATTTTAACAGTGAAAGATAGAATATCAAAAATGAAATCCAGAAAATCACATTGTCCAAATTATATAAATGTATTTGCATTTTGCAGAGCGAAATAAGAATTTGATCCCCTACCAACCATTAGGTGTTCTGGCTCCTATAGACCAGTTAGGCTAGCTTCACACCATGGTTTTTGGGATCCTGTTCTGTCCGGTTCGAACAGGACAGAACCGGATCCGGTTTTGCTTCCCTTGTATCCCTATGGTGCTGGATTAGTCCTATTTGGCTATTTGGTTTTGTGTATTCTGTGCCAGATTCGTTTTTGTCCAGTTTTTTCACCGTCCCTAAAGACTGATCCTGCAGCATTTTTGGGCTCCGGTGAAAAAAATGGGACAAAGCCAGACAGTTCCTGATCCGGGGCGATCTGGCGCACATAACATGGGAGTCTATGGGTGCCGGATCCGTGAAAAAATTGGATCATTTCCCGGATCCAATTTTAAGCACAGAGCATGCTCAGATATCAGCCGTGCAAACTTCAGCACCATGGACAGCACTACTTCAAGCACAGGCTGTGAATTCAGCACCAAGGACAGCGGCAGAGCAGACTCCAGCAGACTTCAGCACCATGTACAGCGGCAGAAAACGAATCCTGCAATAAACAGGATCGGGGACCATATTTGGCCACACTTTCAACATATCCTGTCCTGTCAGGTTCTGTCAGGGTGATCCTGCAAAAAACAGGATCCACCCTGACAGCCAAAAGCCGTGGTGTGAAGCCAGACTTAGATGCTCCTAATCAATGCGTTACCTGCATTAAAGACAGCTGTCTAAGGCTAGGGTCACATTTGGAGGGAGCGTCATTTGCAGGGATGCATTAAAGGAGGCAGTTTTTTCATTTGCCATTTTTTTGCGATGTTTTCACATTTTAGCGTTAACGCATGTATTTCCCATAGACGCCCATGTTAAAAAAATGCATGTGTTTTTGTAAACGCCCCCAAAAACGCTGCTTACCGTGTTTTTTGGTGCTTTAGCAAAAGTGTATAGCGTCAAAAGTGTTGCATTTTGACCATGCATTTTTTGCATGGGAGACTATGGAAGCGGTATCAGGTAAAAGCGGTAAAAGGTATCACAACTACAAGATTTTTATCTTGTTTCTCACACTGAAAGCAATCAACCTATGGAAGCGTTAATGCTAGCATTTTTCACAATTTAGCGCATACATGGCTCAAGTGTGACCCTAGCCTAAGCTGGTTTCACACTGCAGTTTTTTCCTGATCAGGTTCATCAGGTTTTGAGTGAAACTTACAGAGAAAAAAGTATCATTGAAAGATTGACACCTGTTCTAGGTTTTGGAGACACTCCTGGCTTTGGCACCCAAACACTGATGAACCCTGATCAGTGAAAAACTGCAGTGTGAAACCAGCCTAAGGCTAGCTTCGCACCATGGTCTTTGTCTGTCAGGGTGGATCCTGTTTTTTGCAGAATCACCCAGACAGAACCTGATAGGACAGGATGTGCTGAAAGTGTAGCCACATATGGTCCCGGATCCTGTTTTTTGCAGGATTAATTTTCTGCTGCTGTCCATTGTGCTGAAGTCTGCATGTGTCTGCCCTGCCGCTGTCCTTGGTGCTGAATTCACAGCCAGTGCATGACATACTGCTGTCCATGGTGCTGAACTTTGCACGGCAAGATTTCTGAGCATGTTCTGTGCTAAAAATCAGATCCGGGAAACAATCCTTTTCTGTCCAGTTTTGTCCTATTTTTTCACCGAAGCCAAAAAATGCTGCAGGCTCCGATTTTGGGGACGGTAAAAAACTTGACAAAACTGAATCAGGCACAGAATACACAAAACCTGATGGCCAAATATGACCGATCCGGCACCATAGGGATACATGGGAGGCAAAACCAGATCAGGGTCTGTCTGGTTCAAACCGGACAAAACCTAATGCCACAAACTGTGGTGTGAAGCAAGGCCTAGGCTGGCTTCACACCACGGTTTTTGGCTTTCAGGGTGGATCCTGTTTTTTGCAGGATCACCCTGACAGAACATGTTAGGACAGGATGTGTAGAAAGTGCGGCCAAATATAGTCAGGGATCCTGTTTTTTGCAGGATTTGTTTTCTGCCGCTGTCCATGGTGCTGAATTCACAGCCTATGCTTTAAGTAGTGATATCCATGGTGATGAAGTTTGCACGGCAGGATTACTGAGTATTCTCTCAGCTTAAAATCGGATCCAGGAAACAATCTGATTTTTTCACGGATTCGGCGCCCATAGACTCCCATGTTAGGTGCGCCGGATCACCCCAGATACAGGACTGTTCGATTTTGTCTGATTTTTTTTTGCTGCAGACTCCATGTTTGGGGACGGTGAAAAACCAGACAAAAACTAATCTGGCACAGAATACTCAAAACTGAATGGCCAAATAGGACCAATCCGGCACCATAGGGATACATGGGAGTCAAAACCGGACCTGATGCCAAAAACTGTGATGTGAAGCCAGCTCCACTCCCCAGGTTCTCCTCGACTCCTCTCTGCTTCCCTTTCACTAGCTTTCCACTGTCCTGGGACGAGCTCCACTGGATCCAGTCCCCAGGATATCTGTACTGTTCTATGTTCTGAACTGAACTCCCTAACCCCACCTCCAGGCAAGAATTTATAGAAAAGCTCCCCTAAAACCAGGCTCAGAGCTCCCCCTTCTGGTCTGGAGTTAGGACAAGTGTTGGATGCTGGTGTTACCTGACAAGGGACCCCTTCTTGCCTCCAGGCATGACATCACCCCCTGTGAGGGAGGCAATGCCACTGTGGCAACCGGACTCCTGGGGTGGCACACACATCCAGCTGAAGTGGGTGTTGTGGTCGGTGAGCCCCATCCACTTCTGGGACCAGTCATATACCCCTGTTCCTAAACAAAGGCCACATGTTTGGTCACTCCTCAGGTTGCCCAAATATCTGCGCACAGTTTTCTTAATCACAGTGTTTATGACATATGGTTGAAAAAAACAAAAAGATTCTATCTTCCTTATGTTCTTCCATTGCTCTCCTCTCTACTTTTGTCATTTTAGTAATCCTTTTTACTTCTGCTTCTACCAGTTTTCAGGGTATCCTCACCTACTATTTTTTTTTTACCATCTCTGTGCACAAAGTCTTCGATTTGTCAAGACCAGCATTGTTCATGCCATTGTTGAAGAGGGAGCATTTATGACCCAGAAATGCCAGATTCAATAGGAGATGCACGTCTCTAAATGAATGAGCAGCGTCTGAGAAGTAGCATTCGACTTGCCACAAACCTTACTTCATGCAGACACACCACATCTTGTCAAGAATTATATGGGATTGTATCACCAAAAGGGCTGGGGATACTCAGTGACTGGGCCGGTCAGTCTGGATCACGGTAATTTACCCAGTCCAGTACTATAGCCTTGGCGACCATTGCAAAAGGGGAAAAAAACTGAAAAACAGGGAAATATAAAGAAAAAGAGAAAATAATAAGAGTTTGTGTCGCTAGCTGAGGTTGCTATGGCAAGGGTTAGGCGTAATAGCAGTGTTTTGGAATACGTCCCTCAGCAGAGGTAGGCCTTGGAGGTTTGGAGGTGTAGAAGGTGGATGATGGTGGGAGTAGTACAGAGAAGAGGTGCAGAGTGGAATAAATAACATCAGTCACACTCTTTGGTTCTTTACCTTTTATTGTAGGTTAAGCACATCCAGGATGCATGTACAGAGCCAGGTAAATGACTCGGCCACTGCAGAGAGAGCTGAAGTCCACCCTGCTGAAATAAGGTGTATTAGCCTTCCTGCTGACTTCTGTTCCAAGGTCACCAGTTCCTCTACGGGTTCTCTAGATCCCTCTGGTCTGTGGCTACCCTCCAGCCGGGTAGGTGGTGCAAGCCCTGCCAGTGAGTGTTTCATGGTGAGGTAAAGTGAGAGAGTGTTTCATGGTGAGGTAAATGGTAAAAAGTGTCATCATTTGTGGTCCAGCCATCAATATAATAAATAGGGGATTCACGTAACACTGTACGAACCAGTCACCAGTCGGTATCTGTACTGTGGCACCCCTGCAAACCGGTGGCCACAGGGTGAACTGCAGCTGGGATAGGTAGGACGGTTACTCCACACAAACACCCACACACACACACTCCGACCCTGAGCCTAAGTCATTTCATGTGAAGTAGAAAGAACCCCGGAAAAGGGGTGGAGGAACTGGAGTAAAACCCAGGAACACTTAAGTTGGAGGCAGAATTCCCCGGAGGTTGAGGAAGTGAGAAGCATCCCCAAGCCGAGAAACCCTTCAGCTAAGTGCAAGAGGCAGAGAGAACAACGGGGCCCGGCAGCCTGTACCACTGATGGCCTGCCAGGGAACCCATGCTGAACCCATGGAGAGATAGAAGGAGCCAGGTGAGCCCAACTAACTGGGTCACTGGTGGCTGGGCCAAAGAACCAGAGTGCCAGCTCTGTAGATGTGGCGGGGAACGCTTCAAGCCCCTAACCAGGAGACATTGCGAAACTTTATGTCCCGAGACCCAACAACCAGTGTGGTGTAGGACAAAGCTATCATACTAGGGCTAGTGACCCAAAGTGTGGGACAGATCACTGCAGAGCCTGCGACGGCCGGACTGAACCCGTACGTGAGGGAGTGGAGAGAAACAGAGGGCCCGAAAGGTACACTGAGAGGGAGTGACGCAGAGGAACCATCCTGGCTGCAGTGAGAACCTAAGCCCGTGGCTGTTGTGTGAACCCGGTCCACCGCAAGTGTGTAAAAGAACTTGTAAGTACTGTGACAGATGCTGTGCTGTTGTGGTGGAGTGTAGTAAAGTACACGGTGAACTCATAAACTGTGTTTGAGACTTATTGATGCCGTGACCGCAGTGGCTCACCTGCGGAACCACTCACTTGTTCCCTACCACAGGAGAACTTGGCGGAAGAGAGCAAATGCAGCATTCTGATAATCCATTACCCTACGTCTGCCCTGTGGACAAAGCCCTACCTGTGGAGGGCTCATTATCCTGGCGGCCACCTCCACCATCCCCCCCAGCATACTGAACGGCAGCGGTGGCCCAAATTGGCCACAAACCCTGGGTGGCGTCACAAATAACTTCTATAGACTATATGTTTCCCCTTTTTCTTTATCAGAACTCTTCCTTTTATTTGCCGCATATGGAGCCATGTCACGACTCTGTGACACCCCACAGCCCAGAAGACGAGCGAGGGCCCGGTTCTGAGTACCCTCTGCCCCAGGGTGCGACATGTACAAGTACAGATAAAGTGCTGTATTATGAACAGGGGACATACAGACAGTCTGCAGGTGCAGACAGATGACACAAGAGGCCAGATTTGGAAAAGGGAAGATAGTTAGACAAGTGAGGTGAGGTGGTAGGCCAGTCTAGAAAGATGCGTTTTAAGGCTCGCTTAAAACGATTGGTATTGGGAATTAATGGGAGCTATATGAAATTGTTTTGAAAATACAAAAAGTTGTAATTTTTTTTTACGCAAGTCAGCTCTATTCAAAAATGTAGCATATTTTCATTGATTTCTAATTATGCACTTCACATATGTGATGCATGATATCTATCAAAGCAAAGCATCAATGTTCTTGTCTGTTGGTTTTTTATGAACCATACTTAGTCATTCAGTGTTGTAGTCAATTTCACATCCAAAAAATGTATTGAATCCATGTCATGGTCCAACTCAAATTCAATTGTTCTTTGACACTTGCTAAAATCGGTGACATGTTCCAGATGGTCTTGTTCAGGTCAATAAATTAATGTTATACGCATGGTAAAACTCATAGTGTTGGTATGTAAGGCTGCAAATAGAGCATTCATGGAATGTGGAGTAGACTGAAGACTGCACCTCACTTGACTCACCGTAGCCGGGGGGTACACGTAGCGGGCGTTGTTTCTCCTCCAGTCACGGAACCGCGCCTGCGGTGGTGTAGGCCCGGTGGTCCAGATCAATAGGGGAATGGCGGAACAGTGGGGTGATTTGTCTTCGTGACGCCACCTGCGGGTGTTCTGGTAACGGTACCAGCGCTGTTCGGGTCTCCGGGGGATGGTACACAGCGAGATGGAACGCTCCCCACAGGATGAGCGGGAATCCCCGGAGCCGGGAGCTGCGCAAGATGTTGTGAGGCAGCTGCGGGACGCTGCGCGCTGAATTCTGGAGTAATGCACAACCACACAAAGTCTCTTTTAGGTACCTTTACTGGTTGGTAGGCAGGTACACTCGGACCGGGATAGTGAAGTTGGCACTTATGGAGTTTCACAGCAAGCAGTGTTAGGCTTCCTTTCTCTACTTCTGGTGCTAAGGTCGGGTGGATGTGGAATCCAGCCGGACCGGGCAGTTTGTTCAATGGAACTTCCTTCACCTGGTTAGCAGCACTGAGGGCACTGTAAAAGGGTCTGAGCAGGATCAGTACTCTTCCCTGGGCTCTCGTGGATGGGTGCATCAGGTGGAACAGGTGGCTAAACCTCCTGTTGGATGTAGCTGGTTCTCTGTGAGGGCTTTGTAGCTTCCACAGCTTCGGTTCCAGTAACCGGTTAATTTGGAAAGAGTTAGTGTAACTCTGTAATCCTTGAGAGGTGCTTCTCCTTCTTCCTATTATCCCAATTGCAGGGATCTCCACTGGCTAACAGGCTAGCAGGGCCTAATGTGTTCCTCATAGGGTGGAGGTTTCACACAGGCAGGCAGCTCTTGTAGCGTCTACCACACTCTGAAGTTTCTCCCTCCAAGACTCTATTTATAGGGGGAACTGGTTAGAAGTCACCAGTGTAGCTCCCCTAGAGGCTCGGGGTGAAACCAGGTGTTCTAAGTGTTGTTTGTGTTGTGGTTTTGCTGTGCTGTTACTTACTCCATTGTACCTAAGGATTTCTGTGGTGCCCAACAGGTGCCAGGGTGCCACATTCCCCCTTAGTTAAACTCAGTTCTCCCGGCTGAGCAAAAAGTTCTTTTTACAACTTAACACTAAGCATATTAATAACATTCAATTTACAAAGTCTTAAAGAAAACACAAAAATCACTGAAAAGGAGTGAAAAATGTGGAAAAGGTGAAAAGCAGTCCGTACGGCACTAGTCCATCTGCCGCAGGCTGGAAAAAGGTAAAGTTAGTGGTCACACAAGTCCTGTGACTATTGTTCAAAGTTTGTGAAAAGGAAAAAGGTAAAGTCCAGGGATACACGGTAAACTTTATACATTCCCTACGGGTGTCTCTGCTTGGGAGGCCGGTACTAACCTTCTATACCTTACCAGGCGCTTTCTGTCCCCAACTTAGTATACATGGGACATAGCCCAGTTCCTCCACCCTTCTGTACACTACTTTTTACAGGTTTTGAAAAACAGTATTATATACAACACTTACAGGTTACATTTCCACTACATTTTAAACCCATTCTCCAAGTTTGTGTGGGGGTTGACCTAATGTACTACGTGTGGATCTGCGTAGTGTGGGTGTTTCCAAAACTGTTTGTGTAGTGTACGAAGTGGTTGGTACTTCTCTATGTCTGCTTTGTGTAAGACCATAGTAAGTGCAGAGTCTATCAACTGGACTGACCTCTGTAGGTAGTTGATTAGGAATGGCTTCTCTTACTGTGGGACTAGCAGGCTGACCGATTACAGGAATCTCAGGTTCCATGATAACAGGCTGCAATTCTTGCACTTGGACTTCTTCTTGTTGGACTTGTGGAATTGGATTTGTTCTTGGCTGATCTTCTGTAGGCTGGTAGAAGTGCATAACTGGTATGAGGAATGCATCACCTATTTGTGGCCAATCAGCTGGTAAGTATCCAATTTCTGTAAGGACTAGATTTTCTTTTGTTTCTTCATCTGTAGTTACAGTAGGGTAACTGGTTGCTTGTGGGATTAACTGTGGCGGACATTTCTTCAAATGATCCCTTGAAACAGTCGCAATAGTATTCCCATTGTCTTTGCTAATAACACAAGTTTTTGAGTTATCAAAGTGTGACGGCATAACGGTGTAGGGTACGGATTCCCAACTGTTATCCAATTTGTTGGTTTTTCGCTTTCTTTTCAGCACTACATCACCTATAGCTAGCGGTTCAGCTGAGGCGTGCTTGTTAAAGTCTTTTTCTTGTTTGGTCCTACTGATTTCAAGGTTCCTTTCCACGCTTTCTTGTACTTTTCTGTACCGTTCTTGGCGTTGGCTGACCCAGTCTTCATCAGAAGAATCTTCTGTGGGTTCAACGGTTCCCATCTGCAAATCAATAGGCAGTTTACCTGGTCTTGCTCTCATCAAGTAAGCAGGTGTATAATTTGTCGAACTGACAGGTATGTGGTTGTAGATGTCCACGAGATCTGGAAGCTTCTCTGGCCATTGATTTCTCTCTTCAACTGGTAAGGTTTTGAGCATGTCAATGACTATGTGGTTCATCTTTTCACATAAACCGTTCGTCTGAGGATGATAAGGGGTTGTGCGGATTTTCTTACACCCATACAGCCCTAAGAATTCTTGGAACAGAGCTGATTCGAAGGCTGGTCCTTGATCAGTTAAGACCTGGTCTGGATACCCATGGGGGCGACAGAAGTAACTCTGGAACGCTTTGGCTGCTACCTCAGCAGTTAAATCCTTAACTGGAACGACTACCAGGAATCTTGAGTAGTGATCAACGATGGTGAGAGCGTAGGTGTACCCGGTTCGACTTGGGGTAAGCTTCACGTGGTCGAGAGCAACTATTTCAAGAGGTTTGGTGGTAACAATTGGTTGCAACGGAGCTTTCTGAGTTAGATGGTCTTTTCTTCGAAGGTGACATGGTCCACAGTTTTTACACCATTTGTCAATCGAACCTCTCATACCGACCCAGTAGAACCGATCCTTCAGGAGTCTCTCCAGCTTCTTCCATCCAAAGTGTCCTGCATCATCATGGTATGCTTCAAGGATCATCTGGACTTCAGTCTTGGGAACTACAATCTGCCAGATGAGTTCATGGGTTCTCGGATTGAGGTATCTTCTGCATAGTTTACCTTGGTAGACGAACAACCTTCCTTTCTCCTTCCACAGGCGTTTAGCAGTTGGTGAGGCATCAGAGTCCATATTGGCGTGTTCTTGAGTGATGAGATCCCTTACCAGGCTGACATCTGGGTCGTTGGCTTGAGCCTCCTTCCAGTCATGGTGAGGTAACGGGTTCACGGTCCTCTCTACACGTGTCTGGTTTCTCTGATGACATGTTGCTGTACCGGAACGGTGGAAAGCAGGTAGTTCAATCTCTTCCAGGTCGTCTATGTCTTCTCCCTCTTCAGGAAGATGGGGCATTCGGGACAGGGCATCAGCATTGCCGTTCTTGTGACCTGCCCGGTACTTTACAGTGAAGTCGTAGTTAGCGAGTCTTGCTACCCAACGCTGTTCTAGGGCTCCCAGCTTTGCAGTCTCTAAGTGTGTTAGAGGATTGTTATCTGTGAAAGCTGTGAACGGGGCGGATGCCAGGTAATGTTTGAAACGCTCTGTGATTGCCCAGACCAGGGCCAGGAACTCCAGCTTGAAGGAGCTGTAGTTTTCCGGGTTCCTTTCGGTGGGACGGAGCTTTCTGCTTGCGTATGCTATCACCTTCTCCTTGCCCTGCTGACGTTGAGATAGGACTGCTCCTAAACCTTCATTACTTGCGTCAGTGTACAACAGAAACGGTAGATTGTAGTCAGGGTAAGCCAGGATTTCTTCTCCAGTTAAAGCATCTTTTAACGTTTGGAAGGACTTGTCCTGCTCTGGGCCCCAGTGGAACGGGGGTCCCCTGATCTTGCCGTTTTTGGATTGACCTACTAAGAGATCTTGCATGGAGGCGGCTATCTTGGTATAGCCTTTGATGAATCGTCGGTAGTACCCGACCAGTCCTAGAAATTGACGTACCTCTTTGTGATTGATGGGTGCTGGCCAGTCCTTGATGACGGTGACCTTATCCGGATCCGGTGCTACGCCTTCGGCGCTGACCACATGTCCTAGGTATTGGACCTTGGGTTTCAGCAGGTGGCACTTGGACGGTTTCAGTTTCATCCCGTACTTGGACAGTGACTCAAACACTTCACTCAGGTGTTGGAGGTGATCTTCATAGGTCTGAGAGTAGACAATGACATCATCAAGGTATAACAAGACAGTCTCAAAGTTCTTGTGGCCCAAACAACACTCCATAAGTCTCTGAAATGTGCCTGGGGCATTGCACAAACCGAAGGGCATACTGTTGAACTCGCATAGTCCCATAGGAGTAGTGAAGGCTGTCTTCTCACGATCCTCCTCTGCAACGGCAACCTGCCAGTACCCACTAGTAAGATCTAATGTGGAGAAGTAATTGGCAGATTTGAGTGCAGCTAGTGACTCTTCTATGCGTGGTAACGGGTATGCATCCTTGTGTGTGACTTTGTTGATTTGCCTATAGTCTACGCACATCCTCATACTACCATCTTTCTTTTTGACCAGGACTAATGGTGCGGCCCAGGGACTACAGCTATCCCTAATGACTCCTGCATTCTTCATGTCCTGAAGCATCTCTTTTGCTTTCTGGTAGTGAGTAGGTGGTATAGGCCTGTACCTTTCTTTGATAGGTGCATGGTTGTTTGTGGGGATATGATGTTGTACCCCTTTAATCCTCCCAAAGTCAAGTGGGTGTTTGCTGAACACTTGCTCATACTCCCGAACTACCCGGTATACTCCATTTTTCTGGTGAGAGGGTGTATTGTCAGTCCCTACACTGAGATCTTGACACCATTTCTCTAACTGATCTTTGGAGTGAGGGGGTTCATCAGTGACTATTTGGTTTGAGGATTTTACATCAATCACAGCATCATCTTTTACTTGGTACAATTTTGCAACAGTTGCATATCTAGGTAGTCTGACTTCGTCATCACCATAATTCAATATGCGTACGGGGACTCTCCCCTTTCTTACATCGACTAACCCTCTGGCTGTCAAGAGCGTAGGACTACTATCAGACATTACAGGTTCTACTACAGCTTGGTAGTCCTGCCCTCTGAGGCCTATGGCTGCTCGACACCAGATCATCATTTCACTTCTGGGTGGTACCACAATTGGAATGGGATCTGTGACCCTTACTCTGCCAATTTCACCATTTGACAATGTTACCTGTTGTTGATACACCAGAGCTCTGATCTGCTTTTGGATAGCCCTCTTTTCTCTGGGTTTACCGGCTTCAGCACTCTGTTGGAGTAAAAACAACACTTCATCGAGACATTTGATCATGACATTGGTACCCAATATGACATATGGATCCTTGTGGTTAGGCTTGTCCTGGACCACTAAGATGCCCTGGTCTTTCAATTGCACCCTCCCCACCTTTACTGTAGCTTCCCACTGTCCCTCTATGGTAACCGGAATACCATTAGTGGCTTCAAGGTTCATCTCGGGATTAGGGGGTTCTAGCTTAACATCTGGCCAGAACTGCTTGTAAAGGGTACTGGGGATGGATGTCACCTGGGATCCAGTGTCTATCAAGGCGGATATAGCGATGCCATCAATGACGATTGGTAAGTATGGACAGTCTCCCACATACTTGTGTTCCCAGCTGGACGTAGGGCCTGGACAGTCTACTCCTGGGGTTGGCCCTTCTCGCCCAGGGGTCGCTCGTTTAAAGGACGGGATTGCACGTTGCGTCCTCCTAAGTCGTTCTGCTGACTGTTGCGGCGTCTGTCAGGACTGCGGCGGTCTGCAGGTTTTCCTCGCGACGGCTGTGTCTTTCTCCTCATCCACGGGACGTCGTCTGGACTGTCGGCGAGTAGAATCTTGTCCGATGGCCTTGCATCTGTCTTGGGTCTTCTCCCAGCTTGTAGCTTGGCCACGTCCTTCATCAGCTGCTCGACATTAGCACACAGTTGATCAAACCGGTCAGGTGTCACAGTCTGTGCACTGGACTGAATCGCAGGGATTGGAGATGCTGCTGCCGGCACGGAAGGGGTGTCAGCATACTGCTGCTGCTGCGGTGAAGCGGGATCAGGTACTTCAGCGAGTCGCTGTCCCCAAACTGTTAAGTCTCTCAATGTGTCAAACTCTGCGCCTGGATTTTGTATGGACCACCAGCTTGCTTGCTTTCTATCCTCAGACAGTTTAAGGCCCACAATAAATTGTCCAATTAACGCTTTGTTCTCATCACGAGCACTATCAGGATCGACTTGTTTTAACAGTCTGTATGCTTCTTGCAAGCGCAGTGAATAATCAAGGACAGTTTCTTGTGCCCCTTGGTTACAACGATAGAATGACAGTCTTAATCCGGCTTCGGTATGGCACTCAAAGACCCGAGTTAATCTAGCGAATATCTGCTCCACAGATTCCTGAACTTCTACAGGCCAGCTGCGGCTCTGCAGTTCGGCTGCACCGGTTAATTGTCCCATAATAACTGAAGCTCTTTGCTTACCGGTCATCGGGTACACGTCCAGGGCCTGGCATATCTTCCTCTGGAAGTTCTCCAAGGTGCTGGGTACACCGCTGTACTTGGGTAACCAGGTCGCACTAGGAACGTAGGGTAGAGACATCGGCATAATCGGAGCGGGTTGCGGTAGCATACCGCCGACTTGTTGCTGTCCATCAAGATGTATATTTTGAGGTGCCGCTTGGTCTAGCGGGGGCACCGCGTGATCGGGAGCCGGGTTACTCATGGTCGCTCCCCCTTAGTTAAGCGTAGCCTTTCCCTCGGTTGCAAACGGAAGTGTCGGCCTCGCGGTGAGGAGTGAGGCACCACGGGAGTTTCCGGTTCCTGCTGCGTACAGGGGAAGTCGTCAGAGCGTGGGGGCGGGGTCAATCTTCGCGCCCTCTGTACAGTCACGCCCCTTCTTTTCCCGCCTTTTCGCGCAGCAATGGCGGAGCAAATGTACAGTTCGATATTTACAGTCAATAAATAGCACACAATACCCGTGATAACGGGCCTGCTCGTATCCTGTTCGTGACGCCAAATTCTGACTCACCGTAGCCGGGGGGTACACGTAGCGGGCGTTGTTTCTCCTCCAGTCACGGAACCGCGCCTGCGGTGGTGTAGGCCCGGTGGTCCAGATCAATAGGGGAATGGCGGAACAGTGGGGTGATTTGTCTTCGTGACGCCACCTGCGGGTGTTCTGGTAACGGTACCAGCGCTGTTCGGGTCTCCGGGGGATGGTACACAGCGAGATGGAACGCTCCCCACAGGATGAGCGGGAATCCCCGGAGCCGGGAGCTGCGCAAGATGTTGTGAGGCAGCTGCGGGACGCTGCGCGCTGAATTCTGGAGTAATGCACAACCACACAAAGTCTCTTTTAGGTACCTTTACTGGTTGGTAGGCAGGTACACTCGGACCGGGATAGTGAAGTTGGCACTTATGGAGTTTCACAGCAAGCAGTGTTAGGCTTCCTTTCTCTACTTCTGGTGCTAAGGTCGGGTGGATGTGGAATCCAGCCGGACCGGGCAGTTTGTTCAATGGAACTTCCTTCACCTGGTTAGCAGCACTGAGGGCACTGTAAAAGGGTCTGAGCAGGATCAGTACTCTTCCCTGGGCTCTCGTGGATGGGTGCATCAGGTGGAACAGGTGGCTAAACCTCCTGTTGGATGTAGCTGGTTCTCTGTGAGGGCTTTGTAGCTTCCACAGCTTCGGTTCCAGTAACCGGTTAATTTGGAAAGAGTTAGTGTAACTCTGTAATCCTTGAGAGGTGCTTCTCCTTCTTCCTATTATCCCAATTGCAGGGATCTCCACTGGCTAACAGGCTAGCAGGGCCTAATGTGTTCCTCATAGGGTGGAGGTTTCACACAGGCAGGCAGCTCTTGTAGCGTCTACCACACTCTGAAGTTTCTCCCTCCAAGACTCTATTTATAGGGGGAACTGGTTAGAAGTCACCAGTGTAGCTCCCCCTAGAGGCTCGGGCAGAGGTGTAACTAGGTTTTCTGGCACCCGGGGCAAAGATTTATTTTGGCGCCCCCCCCCCCCCCTTCCAATCACACCCGCCATCGCAAATTTTTACTTGATGTGTAGCTCTATATATATGTATACATCAGGCAGGCACACTATGAGGTGTATATATGTATACATCAGGCAGGCACACACTATGAGGTATAATACCTCAAAGTGTGTGCCTGCCTGATGTATACATATTTATATACACCCCTCATAGTGTGTGTGCCTGCCTGATGTATACATATATATACCTCAGGTATATATATGTGTACATCATCAGGCAGGCACACTATGAGGTGTATATATGTATACATCAGGCAGGCACACACACTATGAGGTGTATATATGTATACATCAGGCAGGCACACACACTATGAGGTGTATATATGTATACATCAGGCAGGCACACACACTATGAGGAGTATATATGATATATACACCTCATAGTGTGCCTGCCTGATGTATACATATATACACCTCATAGTGTGTGTGCCTGCCTGTCCCCTCTCCCCTGCACAGTTTCCCTCACCTCTCGGGGTGCATGGGGAGCTGGCTGGGTGGAGGAGCCGCCTACACAGCACCAGCACTTGGAGCCATCACGGGACAGGAAGCAGCAGAGCTCCCAGCGGCTTCCTGTCAGCGTGATCGCTCTCAGGGCTGAGGGGCTGGGAGCTGGGCAGTACATGCGGGCGCCGGGCGGCAATGCACTGCCAGCGGCGGCACCCTCCCCCACAAAGACTCTAGTTTTCATATAGAGTCTGGGGGAGGGAGGCAAAGAAAAAAAACAAAAAAAACGCTTGCGCTCCCCTGCAGTGTAAATACAGCCCTACTGCCGCCCCCACACACCTGCCGCCCAGGGCGGACCGAACGCCCCCCCCACGCTACGCCACTGAGTGCAGGAAATGGAACATCCCGGCCGAGACAGCAGGGCAGAGGCTCAAAATCGGGACTGCCCCGCTGGATCCCGGACGGTTGGGAGGTATGGGTACAGGATAATGACACTGGGAGTACAGGATAATGACACTGGGGGCACAGGACAATGACACTCGGGGCACAGGACAATGACACTGGGGGCACAGGACAATGATACTGGGGGCACAGGACAATGACACTCGGGGCACAGGACAATGACACTGGGGGCACAGGACAATGACACTCGGGGCACAGGACAATGACACTCGGGGCACAGGACAATGACACTCGGGGCACAGGACAATGACACTCGGGGCACAGGACAATGACACTGACACTGGGGGTACAGGATAATGACACTGACACTTTGTGATAAGGGATAATTATGTTGACACTTGTTCTGATATCATGGGTCAGCTGGGTGCTGAGGGAAATCAGAACATGGGAAAGCTGAGTGCAGAGGAAAATGTGTATAGCACAGCAGGGGATGGGAAAGAGCTTGTTTCCCTCAGCACCCCATCCCCTGCTCTGCTATACACCTTTTCCTCAACACCCAACTTTCCCAGACTCTTCTATCCTTTTTCCCTCAGCACCCAGCTTTCTCATGCTCTTCTATAACTCTTTTCCTCAGCACCCAGCTTTACCATGCTCTTCTATCCTCTTTCCTCAGCACCCAGCTTTGCCATGATATCAGAAGATGGGAAAGATGGGTGCTTAGGGAAATCAGAACATGAGAAAGCTGGGTTCTGAGGAAAAGAGGATAGAAAAGCCTGGGAAAGCTGAGTGCTGAGGGAAAGAGGGTAGAAGATCATGAGAAAGCTGGGTGCTGAGGAAAGAGGGATAGAAGAGCCTGGGAAAGCTGGGTGCTGAGGAAAGAGGGATAGAAGAGCCTGGGAAAGCTGGGTGCTGAGGAAAGAGGGATAGAGGAGCCTAGGAAAGCTGAGTGCTGAGGAAAGAGGGATAGAGGAGCCTGGGAAAGCTGGGTGCTGAGGAAAGAGGGATAGAGGAACCTGGGAAAGCTGGGTGCTGAGGAAAGAGGGATAGAGGAGCCTGGGAAAGCTGGGTGCTGAGGAAAGAGGGATAGAGAAGCCTGGGAAAGCTGAGTGCTGAGGAAATAGGGATAGAGGAGCCTGGGAAAGCTGGGTCTCATCTGCTTCTCATTCTCTGCTCAGTATCCTGACATCTGATCCTCATTGTGTGAGCTATTGTTTTCAGTCATTCACTCCATGTGTCTGTGATGTCAGCCTGTCACCACACTTGTGTGTGTTATCAGCTCCATGTTCCTTCCTTATCACCCCCTTGTGTCTGCTGTGTGTTATCAGCCTTCCATGTCTTGTGGTGTGTCCCTCTGCTTGTGATACCTGTTCTCCTGGATGCTGTGCTCCTGGATGCTGTTCTCCTGGGTCTTGTGCTCCTGGGTCCTGTCAGTTCCTCCAGTCAGAGGCAGACAGATCTGGCTCCAGGGTAAAGCAGAGCCCCTGTGTCCCGGCTGCTGCTCATGAAGGAGGCATCCATCCATCCATCACTGCTGGAGAGAAGTTCAAAGAGGCCGCGCTCAGCCTGGATTGGGGGAGTGATCTCCTCCCCTCCACACGGTGTAGGAGAGAGGTCACATGACTCACTCTCTGCACTGTGATTGGAGCTCCGTCCTCAGTGCTTGCAGGAGACATCCGGGGAGATATTCAGGGCTGCAGCCCCGGATGTTTGATGCCTGTGACGCCCCTGACGACAGGGGACGGAGCGTCCAGCAGCCATGGTAACACACAGCACTGTGAGGGGGCGTGGCCTGCAGATACTCACTACAGTGCGGGACCACGCCCCCAAATCGGGGGGGGGGCAACCAGCGCCCCTCACTGAGTGGCGCCCGGAGCAAAAGGTCCGGCTGCACCCCCCTAGATACGCCCCTGGGCTCGGGGTGAAACCAGGTGTTCTAAGTGTTGTTTGTGTTGTGGTTTTGCTGTGCTGTTACTTACTCCATTGTACCTAAGGATTTCTGTGGTGCCCAACAGGTGCCAGGGTGCCACACACTCTCATATATTCTCCGCTACATTGTTCTTCTCAGCTTCCTGCTCTTTCCCGGTATCCATACCATCCACATCTGTGGTATAGTATTCAGAACTGTATCCAAGTGCAAAACAAGCAATTTTAAGGCCAAACTTAGCATGCGGTCCTATTCTACTCTGACATACAACAGCAGTGAAGTTCAAAAAAAGCATATCTAAATTCCCAGTGGAGGATTGCATGGTCTATATGTTTCTCTATGCTAACTTGGCACTTTCCACAAGCAGATACAATCCCCCTTACACCTTCTGTCAAAGGTCTAGCACCCAGCTAATCTGTTCTTCAGCTTTGCACTGATGACGGGCAAAAAGTCAAAATATCATGACTGCATATGGGGCACCAGGTTTGACATTACCCTAAGTCTTGTGGCAAGGATCTTTAAAGAGTCAATATTCATGTTAGGATTGTTACTTCTAATAAGTGGCACTAGAAGACCCTGTTCGCTTTCATGCGACACTGATTACTAGAGGGACAAGCTGTGAGGAAGAGTAGTCAAACATTCTGGGGTCAGATACCAAAAGAGCACATTGTAAACAAACGGGATAGACAAAGGCCTAGTCAGTTCACAGTCGTTCACAGTCCGGAGTCAAAATACGAGGATAGTAGATCAAAGCAAAGGGAAAAAGCAAACAGATTGTTAGAGGAGGTCCCAGGTCTGACAGCAACATATCAGAACACAGAGCACAGATAATCGAAGCTAACATGAACAATGTGCAAAATGCTACGACTGGCAGTGATCTGGGACTAACTGCTCAACTAAGTAGCTGAACAATCATGGAGAACAGGGAACCCCTGTAGAAGCCTAGCAACTACCTGTCTCAGATTGGATGGCTGACCTGTCAATGAACACACCTACAGCTCAGCATGCCCCAGCACTAGATTGGATGACAGAGCTATCACTCACCAAACTGACAAGTCAGCCTAGCCCTGATTCTATATGGCAATAAACTGTCACTTAGTGTCCAAGACACACTGAGCAGAAGAATTGCAACAAGTTTCATTAGTTATTACAGTATTTTAACAGTTACGTTAATGAGTCGGTCGACAGGGTAGGGGGTGCTCGTATCCCGGGACAGGGGTTACTTCAGTAGGGATCACGGCTGGTTGGTTCCTGGTTCTGTGCTCAGGACCCTCAGTGTCGGGGGTGGGGCTGATGTTTGTAACGTGACGCCACATGTGGTACCTGGTAATAGGGTTACCAGTGCTGCGGCCGGCCGCTGAGGTGATGGGAGCTTTGGTAGTACAGCTCCCCACAGGTGGAGCTTTACCTCAGGGCAGCGGGGTGGATGAGGGGAGTAGTAGTAGCGGTTCTGTTGTGAACGCTGCAGGCGGCGGCAGTGAAGCAGGCACACACACACACAATAGTCTCGGTTTCGGTACCTTTTTACTGATGTTCGGTAACAGGCACGGTCCAGGAGGGTAACCAGGTTATCGGTGCAGTTTGGGACGTCCACCTTGGAGAGTTGTGTGGCCTCCTCTGTTAGTGTGTGCGGTAATTGGGGTAAGTTCTGCCTGGAGCTGAACCTGCCGCTCTTTGTCCTTCTCCCTCTCAGGATGCTACTCCACAACCGACAATGAGGCCCTTGCTGTGGGGATCCCTATTCTCCTCTTGGGCCCCTAGTCCTATGCTTGGTCAGGTTTGGTGTCTCGATTAGTGTAACTTCAGGGGGACTAGATCCTCCTGGTCTGTCTGGGCTTTCTCTGCTACCACTAGATTGATAGCAGATTCGGACTCCGGTGTCCGGGTGGGCTAAAGGGATCTCAGATCTGTTCCCTTCTTCTATCTTCCTACCTCTTCCACTGGCCTCTGTCCCTCTCTCCAGGGTGCTGCACAGCTGGGTCAGGTTTCCTGGTTCTGGGCCTGGCTTGGTCCCAGCAACCAGCTCCTTCAGTACTAACTGTTCTCTTCTCTGCAGACTGCAGACTGACTGGAACTAACTGACTCCTCCCCTCAGGCTTGGGTCTTTATAGGGGATCTAGCTTAAGAACAGCCAGTGGGGCTCCCCCTTCAGGTCTGGGGTGGAAGGTGTTGTGTGCCGTGTGTGCCAAAGTGTACATCCCTCTGTGGCGCCCCTGCGACCAGGGTGGCCACAGGTAGGAACTGCAGCCAGGCAGGTGGAGACAGTTTGTGCACCAAACACCTTCAAAACACACACCCACCAGACACAACACCCAACCCGGAGCCCGGGACTCTAGGCTGGCAAGGGTGCTAGGGTTTAGAGGGAAGTGGGTGGAACGTAGGTCAGGTGACGAGCCAGGTACAAAAGGAGGAACAGTAGGCAGAGTGAGTTAGTAGGCCAGTGCGTGCCGAGAGGTAAAGACAAGAGCAGGAAGAAAGTGACACTTTCCTGAGGGTCTGGGCTTCCTGGAGGCGCAGAATCCTGCGAGACACCGTTCCCTGGAGAGAAAGCCCGCTCCACAGCCCTGAGCCCACCGGAAGGAAAAGACAGAGACCGGACCAGGACGACTGGGTCCGAGAAGCATGGCAGCGTTGACCAACTACAGGCGGGACAGACTTCCCCTGACGTACCCAGGTAGTCACACGGGTCGGAGAGAGCCCGGTAATCCCTTGCAAGACAGGGATACCCAAGGCTACGCTGGGACCAGAGTGTCAGCTCTGATCGGGACCACAGCTATACGCCGGATCCCAGACAAACCAATGAGTGACTCTGATTCCTGGTCAGAGTTCCTAACACACAGGCTGGAGGCACAGCAACACCATAGGACCCAGGTTTGCTGCCCACAGACACAGGGAGAAGCCACACAAAAGGACCGAGTTGCCGCGATACAGCCCACAGGGAAGAACAGATGAGTGAGAGAGCCGGAAAGGTTACAGTGAGAGTGAAGGGTCTCAGAGAGGGAACCTGGCTGCAGAGGGTTCAGAGAGTAACCGGAGTTAACTGTGTGAAAGAACTAAACTGTGAACTGTTGAACTGTACCCTGAACTGGTTAAATTGCACAAAGAAGTTGCAAGTAAACCCGGTGAATCCTGCTTCAGTCTCTTGTGTGTGATTCCATGCAAGTAGAACTTTATTCCACCTTTACACCCTGTCAGGAGCAGCCCCGACTAGCGGCGGGCTCATCCATCTTGCTGCAGCACCATCCATCCATCCTCCTGGCAGAGGTAAGCTGCAGCGGTGGTCCCCTCACTGACCACAACCCGTGGGTGGCGTCACAACAAACTCTCCTGTAAATACCCCCCATTACTTGTGGGCTCAGGACACAGTCCAGATCTAGGACTGCCGTGATACCCCCATGATGCCCCGGTCCGGTACCGAGTACCCCGTCACAGTGGGCCCCACACCTCCTTGCACCGGTGAGTCCTGTGGCAATCCCCCGCAGGGGTGCCACATTAACACCCCACACCATACAATCCTAAGTAATGTAACAGGGCTGTTTTTGCTTCAAATAGCAATCATTTCTACAGTACATTACTGTAGAGAATGCACACATGTAATCTACATCCAAGAACACTGCAAATAAACAGCATAAATGCTGAGAAGAATGCAAAAAAATGCAACTGTTCATAAACTGCAGATCTGGAAAAATGCTTTGTAGGTTCATATCTGCAAGGAAAAAAAATAGCAGCAGCGTGACCATGACATGTTAGGAATCTCAATCACTTTCCTGGTACTATGAAATCCTGCATTTTTGCATTTTTTTCTGCTGCATAACTGCATGGATAATCCATAGGAAGTAATGAGTAGGCAGGAAGCGGCACTCACTCGGACATCTTTGTGGTTTAGGCTCTTTATTGTAATTCCATGGGGTTACAGTGCAGGAAGGAGGGTGACAGGACAATGGTCACACCTCCATGGTAGCGCCTCCATGGGTCCTGGAAGCCTGTGGAAGCGCTACTAAGCGCGAAACGGTGACCGATGTCCTGTCACTTCCCCCCTGCACTGTAACCCCATGGAACTACAATAAAGAGCCTAAACCACAAAGATGTCCAAGTGAGTGCCACTTCCTCCCTACTCATTACTTTCATTTGGACTGTCAATTTCCAGCAGATCACCACCACCGGATAACGACGACACCTTTGTGAACAAGTACTGAAAAATTGCTCCAGGTCAGTGCCCGTCTCTACCCCGTTTTGCAAACTGCATGGATAAATTGCCACACACTTAAGCTTGTGAACAAGCATATTTGCAGTGCATGTTGCAATTTATTACCCATAGACCTGAGGTGTCACATAGACTAAAACTGCCTGGGTACAAGTGAGTCGGTCGACAGAGAGGGGGTACTCGGATACCGGGACAGGTGGTTGCTTTGGTGGGGGATCACGGCTGATTGGTTCCCGTTTCCGTGCCCTGGACCCAGGGCCGCACCGTCCATTGGACAAGGTGAGCCCTGTCATTCAGGCGGCAGCCGGCAGGGGGAGCGGCAGTGCAGAAGGGGGCGGCACCTCAATGCAAGCAGCCTCCCCCTGTCATGGCGCCGGCCGCTCACCCCGCGCCCCCCGTAGTCAGTGCGGCTCAGGCGGCAGTGGGGCTCGGTGCACCCCTGCCTGGACGGACCCTCAGTGGCGGGGATGGGGGTGATGATGAAGGGGGAAATGATATTGTGACGCCACCTGTGGTTCCTGGTAATAGGGTTACTAGCACTGCGGCCGGCTGCTGAGGTGATGGGAATGCAGCTTTGGTAGAACAGTGTTGAGCCCACTGGGACAGGGTACTCGGTACCGGACCGGGTCTGCTACTGGGGAAGTCACGGGTGGTCCTGGTCCGGACCGTGTCCCTGGCTTGACAATGAAATAGGGGATATTTACAGGGGAATGTCACTCGTGAAGCCACCCACTGTGTGCGGCCAGTAATGGGGCCGCCGCTGCCGCAGAACCTCCGGGGATGATGTGATGGCAGCAGAGATGGAATAGTTCCCGTGGGCAGAACTGTATTCCCCGGGGCAGTGATGGTTAAAGTCTATGGTGTAGTGTGCAGGCTGAGTGCTGAGTGCAATTCACTTACTGTCCAGATGCTGCAGAAATCCTTCCTCGGTGCTGGAGCTGGCAAGCTGTGGCTCTGCAGGTGGGGATCCTTTGTAGCCTGCATGGAGGGAATAGCATTCAAGGAGGGACAGACAAGAGAGACGTATTCAGGGTTCTCCGTGTTTACTTCTCAAGTTCAAGTTACAGTTCTGTACAGTTCTTACAGTTGGTCTCAGTTCAAGTCTCAATACACGGGCTCACTCTCCCCTCCGGGTTCCCTTTGCTCTCTGCAGCCAGGCCTCTCTCTCTGTGACCCCTCAAACTGTCTCTGTGTCCTTTCCGGGCTGTTAACTCTCTGTGTCTGTGTTCGCTTGGTGTGCGTCTCCGGACAGTATGGCGGTGACTCGGGCCCCTGTAGGTCCTCCTGGTCGTCACTGAGCTGCCTGTCCTTTGGGGTAGGGACCCTAACGTGTAGCTGTGGTCCCCCGTCAGTTGTCTGGTGATGCCGGGTAAAACTACGGTCCCCTCTAGAGCCGACACTCTACTCAGCCAAGCCTCCAGCAGTCCTCCCGTGTGAGGCTCTACCAGGCTCTCTCTACTGTGTCTTCCTGTGTCATAGGAGGGCTACTCCGTCTGCAGTCTGTCGTCTCGGCTGTAATTCTAGGGCCCGGTGTCACCGTCCCTCTCTTCCTTCACACTCCTGGGGGTACTGGCTTCGGACGTGCTTTCTCTCTGCGGCTCGCACTGGCTCTGTTCAGATTCTGCGCTCCTACACCCCACTTTGCCAGGACGTGTAATCTAGTCTTCCTGCTCAGCTTAACTCGGCCTACTGCTGTCTTGTGGCCTGTGCCGTGTTCCTCAGCCTGCTGCTGGTCTGTGTCTTTGCTGCTCAGCACCCAGGGCCTACTGACTCCTTCCTCCTCCCCCTTCACTATTTCTACTGTCTGTCACCTGACTACGTGTGTGCCCAACCCACTGCTCTAAACCCACCAACCCTCGCCTGCATAGAGTTCATAGGCTCAGGGTTGGGTGCTGCCCTCTACTGTACGTGGGTTGGGTGGGCAGTGAGGGTTTGGTGTTCAACTGTCGTCCTACCTGCCTGGCTGCAGTTCCCTTTGTGGCCTCCTGAACGCAGGGGCGCCACAACAGCTCCCTACAAGTTGAGCTTTACCTCAGGGAAGCGGGGTAGATGAGCGGAGTAGTAGTCCTCAGCTGTGATGTTGTAGAAGCCCTCCGGGCGCCGAATGAAAGGAGAACAGGCACCACCTCAACTCAAACAGTTCTTTACTTGCACCAGATGAAAACAGGTACACCGTACATTCTGGGTTAACGGGTATTGCAACCACAGATCGTGAAGTTTTCTCCAGAGTCTGACAGTGATGCCCTCAATAAGGTTGCTCGTGGTCTTGTTACTCTCTTGTTCTGTCTCTATTTGCCCCCCTTGAGCCAAGACTCTAGTCCTCGGGGTCTGTTACCTAAAGTCTCTGACTTGTTGGTGTCGTGAACCCAGCTGCGGGACTGATGTTGGGCTGCTTTAGGGGTACTTCGGCTCCCTGTGTGTGTCGGGCCCTCAGCTCGCGGATCTGTAGTTAGGGTTGAACCTTGTGTCTATCTACCTCGGCTCCGGTATGCCGGTGTTGACCTGGGTCCCCAGCTGGCTCCAACCAGTCCTGGGTAAACCCCCTTCCGAGTCTGGGTCACCCCTGTCCTAAGAGGCGCCCTGCTGATGCAGCCTGTAGGGTCTCCTGCATCTTCTTTCCTTGCTCTCCTCACACCAACTGTCTGACTGTGCTGTCACTCCCCATCTCCTGCTCTCTAGGCTCCACCCCAGGACCTACTGAATATCAGTCCCCTGTATTAAAGTGGCCTGTGTATGGGTGTTGGGGTGAAGATTTCCCCACGTCCACGGTTACAGAGGCACCACACCTCTAATTGGGGTGTAGTACCTCCCTGTGGCATTTTGCCATAGGAGCGCCACACAAGAACATAACATGAACATAAAGTACCTTCACATGAATTGATAAACCATAATACTGTATATATACAGTATATATGCCTAGCTTTAGATTGATATCATATTATAAGACAATCAGTACTTGGGAACATTCAAATAAAATTTTTACCTTTTAATAGATAATACAGGTGCGTAATATAACTTGTGTGTATTTATACCATGTGTAACAGATGCTGCACAGACATCAGGATGCTTTCTTGTGACTGAGGAGACAGTGCAGATCCATAGTGGGAATCTACAAAGAATGGGGGAGGGGAAACCATGGCAGTTCTGATCAATTTAGTGCTTTGCCTCTGCTCCTAGCCTCATACATGACAGTACTCATTATGCACTATATCATTGTACAGCAAAAGATCACAGCATGTATTTATATCTTCCTGACAACGATGCGACCTGTAGGTATCGCTGGAGCGTCGCCAAGAGTGCCACACGGAGGTCAGCGGCGACACAGCCGGGAGATGACTGGCACTAGCCAGTCATCTCCCGGCCGCTCGCAATGGAAGTACCCTCACCGGCGCTAGCAATATCGCTCAGTGTGACATGCACCAGCGACCAGGCCCCCGCTCTGAAATCGCTGATCGTCGCGATCAGTAAGATACTGTCACACTTGGCGACGCTCCAGCGATGCCGACAACGATACAACCTGTAGGTATCGCTGGAGCGTCGCTAAGTGTGATCGTACCTTACTGATCGCTGGTGAGGTGTCACGTGCAGATAAATTGAACGAAGCCGCGTTGCTGATTGGTCGAGCCCACTTGGTATTGCCGTTGCGATATTCAACCCCCACTCACAGTGCGAGCAATAACATTTTATGATTATGTATATATTTTACCTGGAAAATCCTGTGTATTCATTGCATTAATCTTAAATCTTCATAAATAAACTACATACATATTCTAGAATACCCGATGCGTTAGAATCGGGCCAACATCTAGTGATTTTATACATTTGTGGCGCCCCGCAACGAGTGCGTCACAAGAGGGTATTGCAGCCGCAATATTCTCTGACACAGCAGTGACCTGGTTAACTTAGAAATCCAACCCTGCATACATCACTTAGAACAGAGGGCCAATCCTAGGTCCTGGTGGGTGGAGTGCTAGGGAAGTGTGTAGGAGAACAGACCCTTAGTCTAGTGAGTAGCAGTAGAGAAGGGATCGAGAACTTGACCTGAGCAGTCCAGAACTTGGAGAGGAGCGAGGGCTCCGCACCCCGTGCAGCCCCCGGGCCGTCACCGGTCGGGTGTCAGCACCTGAGGCCTCAACAACCGGGATTGGGCATCGTAACCACGGGTTCCCAAAAGACTTCCGTGCCCACAACTTCACAGCCGGTTCACTGGTACCGAAGCTGGCAGCAGTTCACCTCTGCTACGCGAACCAGAAGCGTGGAGGAGCAGCTTCACAGGAGCACCCCACCACCAGCCAACTTCCAGTCGTCTAACCAGCGGTGTACCCACTGAGGGATCCAAGGCTCCCCAAAACATCCACAACGTACATCTTGGATAGGGCATTGAAGCAGCCTCCTCGTTCCCAATCTGGTATTCCTGGGCGACACTGGCAATCACTTAGTTAGAATGGAGGAACACTGCGGATTTCTAAGGGACACCATCACTGCTGAGTCCACCCGGTCCACTACCCGTGAACTGTATACCATGTATTGCCTGCTGGTTACAGTAAAGACCCGTTGCAGAGACTTTCTGTGTCCGTGCTTCCTTATGAACTGTCCGTCCGCATTACAAGGTAACCGCAGCTGCCGCACAACATCTTAAGCAGCTCCAGCCTCCGGGGATCACCACTCAGCCTGTGGAGAGCGTTCCATCTTGCTGCTATCCATCCCCCGGCGGTTCCGCAGCGTCGGTAGTCCTTACCGAAACTACTCATAGGTGGCGTCACGAATAAATTAAAAACCCCTTTAATCTGTTCCACCAAGACGTCTTCAACACTTTTGATCTGCACTACACCGGGCCCCACTACCGGCAGGCGCGGTCCACCCGTGACAAGGAGGAAGAAGCATCGCCTGTCTAAACCGGAGTCCCGGCCACGGTGAGTCACATTTACTGTATTAGCAAACTTTAGATTGTATAACTGTAGTGCCCATCTCTGCTTCATCATGTAGGAGGGCAGGTACAGGCAGGGGCGATCGCACCCGGGCCCTGCAGCCTAGGGGGGCCCCAAAAGTCTAAAAAGACTAATACTATTAAAGATTTGCAATAATTGGGGGCCCCATTGGAGCTTCCACACAGGGGCCTATGGGCCTGAAGTTACGCCACTGGCAACAGGACAAAATAGTTTTCTCTCCCATTAGTTCCCCTTCAATGCACTTGGAAAGGTAGAAGGGCCAGAGGGAAGAGACATAAACTTGTCCCTATGTTCTTATTAGGAGAAGATAGGACTAGATTGACTGTGTAGAGTGCTGGTATTTATTTGGTCTGGAGGTAAGCAAGAAGAGGATTTCTGTAGAGATGGCAGCGTATCTCTACAATTGAAGCAACTTTCTTTTATTCATTGGCAGAATTCCTCATTTTTGGCACAATAGTCCATGCCGCACAGACTTGAACACGTATTAGAGTTTCTAACGTTCTCTTCCGAGACATTGTTGATTGGAAACTGTTGTGGATTAAGAACATGATGAAAGACAAGAATTTGTGTGGATAGTCGTTGGAGTGACCGGCTTGTATTTATCACACTGACAGAATACTAATGAAGCTGCTCATGTTGAAGTTGGCATTAAGTAAATCGCATTCCCCTGGCACAGCATAAAACCCTCTAATGAAAGCTGCCCATGTAATTAACAGCTACAAGCTGAATGACACAGTGAAGCCTGGGTGACAAATGGTAATTTACTTTAGCTAATAATGAGCTTTGCAGTTATTAATGGGTATACTTCTTGCTGCTAAGTAGTCTATTAGTGATCACCAAAAAAGTCTGGATTTATGAAAGCCACGTGGAGATATTATCCACATAAAAAGTGATCCTGGACTTTACAAATATTTTGCTGTGGTGCTAAGAACGTACAGGCAGATAGTTGTAAACTACCTGCCTTTCCTGACAGGTGCTGACCTCATACCGGCGATTTTACTTCTTCATTTGATCTCATGTTAAAAGACCAGCTTTTCCTCTTCCGGTCGGCTGTATCGATGAGACTTAAAGTGTAACCACCATTTAAATTTTTATTTAATAATAATAATGCAAATCAACTGATTTTAATAAACTTTCAAATATACTTCATTAGAAAATTCTGGTTGAAAACAATTCATAAACCTTCCACAAGGTGTCCCCACTACATTGTGTGTGAAGCAAACATGTGTTCATTATCAGTTAGATCCATCTTCATACTGCATACGGGCACATAACCATGTAAGAATGGATGGAGCGGGGCCTACATTTCTGACTGCAGCTAGTGAGGAACTAATGTATCATATTAGCTCAGATTACAGCGCAGTTGCTAAGCAATGTCTAAATGTCAGGATCAGTGTAAACTCCTCTTTCCTTGGCACAAGCTTCTAATCAGTCATCTGGCTCCACACAGCTCAGATCTCTGTTAACCCTTTCTCTGCTTGTTCTGCCTTCTTCCACATATGGGCTGTGGATATCTAGCATACAGCTTAACCCTCATTCACTTCCCCAAGGAACAGACTGTAGGATTTCTGGAGTCTATATTTATTGAGGTGATGAACTTGATTGTGTGAATGATAATGTATGTAGTAAAAACTAGAATACAAATACAGAATAATCACTGTCAGTACTGGGTGCATTAAAGAAACTAGCATTAACACAGTGATAACACAAGTTACAGTCAACATGAGCAACTAGGGTAAAAGTAACTGCAGCAGGCTCTATTCTACACAGAATGCATCTATCTGCATACAGTGCAAAAGTTATTAACTCAAATAGTGTATTTCAGAGCACAATACACTTCACTTTACAGTATTCTTCACAGCTACAAGATTTTTGAGAAACCGGGATTTCGTCTGCGCTGACCCAGGAGACAGCATAGTTTTCAAACTTTTATTCACCAATACACCAAGGTACAGATATCAGTCGATGCTTTTCGTAGCCAATTTGCCACTTCATAAGGGCTTGGTTTACAGATTTGAGTGCAAAAACATTTATACCGTAAATGATACCTGTGTGACATCACATATTGTTCACCAAAATTTCAGTTCCAGTAAAAAAGCCCCTTATCTCTATTTAGTAATATTTTAGCATCCACAAGCATTCTGAACCTTGAAATTAATACACAATTTATAAAAACATTTATTCCGAAAAAACAAACACACTATTATATAATATAAATATAGATTCACAAAAACATATTTAAAAAAAAAAAAACACAGTACAACAGTGTCCCAAACCCACCGTTTACAGACGCTAACAATGTGGGTCAGGTGTAATACCACTAGTCCATCCTGCCCATTCATAAGTTCTGTTAGTTTTAGACTAAGTGACTATTGTGGGAATTGAGCCATTACCCTAGATTGCGCATTTCTCAAATCACTATCAAAAATTGAGACATAGTATCACTTATGGCTACCAACAGCGGTACCTGTGTAGCATTGCACGTATTGCCCACCAGAGGAGCTACCACTTTTATCTAATAATATTTTAAAGTTTATGTGAACATATATCAGGAATATGATTTACCAAAACACATGAACGATTAATAATAAATATACACAAATATTTTTTATATAAAAACAAAAAAACATATTGAGGACTCAAACCCACCATTCACAGGCTTTAACACTGTGGGTCATTTGTAATACCGCTAAATCATCCTACCCATTCTTAAGCCTTGTTGGTTTAAAGAAGATTACTATTATTAGATATGTGTCCCTACACAGCAACACTTTTATCTACATATAATGCATTCTACTCAATAACATGTAACTGCATTGCTCTTACTGGAATCATCTGACAAGAGGAAAGTTGTAAGAAATGATGGAGAGCCAGAACACATGTCTTATCTTCTCACTGAAGAACTGGGAACTGTCTACAAGGATCTCTTTCTCCCGGAGGAAGGAGTTGAGCGCTCACTTGGCACACACTATTCTTAAAGGGGACAGACTAAGAGCTCTTATTTAACATGTAAACAATGTAAACAAGCAACTAATGACCTCTACAGGTCATAATTAGTATAACTCTAGTATAACTTAATGAATATTTTCTTATCTGCTCATGAATGGACAGAACATTGCTGTCACACTGCTCCCTATCAGCCTGCTCTCAGAAGCTGTGGAAATACACACAGAGTGCTGTCAGATGCTAGCCATGCCTGCACAGCCATAAAATGCAATTTTTAAAAGAGCATAGTAAAATGTGAGAAAAAAAAGTCATATGGCTCAAGAAAAGCATTATCTTAGCTGTTATGTGACCCACCATTAACAACCAGTGTAATATTCTTTTTTTTTCCATTGAAATGACATTTACACTTTAATTGCCGATGTCATGAGTATTGATAGCAGGCTCCCTGCAACAGAAAAGAGTGAAAGAGAAGAAGTTGCCCTATCAACTTGGTGACATTACGAAAAGCTAGAGAATTGCCGGCAGGAGTAGTTCATGACCGCTCTGACCCAGGAGAGATTACTGCAGGTCAGAATAAGCAATCAGTAACCAACTACCTGCCTGTAAATTCTTAGCCCCATAGCAAACAATAAGCAAAGTCCTGAACAACCTCCTCTCAGTGGTTTCAACGAAAGGCGTTGGGTATTGTGCGGTAACACAGGTGAACTCTGTTAAGTGGCAAACCAACATACACATTACTCCAGATGGGGTACAAAGCTTAATAGTTACACTCAGTGGCACTTAGCTTGGCATTTACAGCCTTTTCCACACAGGTTGGTGGTTACAGTAACTTATGACAAAACAGCATGGTAAGTCAGGCACCAGGTAGGCAGGTATATGGACTCACTCTCTCCCACTCGTCAACTTGCCTGATCTGTGCTCATAATTGGTAACAAATGTAATGCAACAGTCCAGCATTCTTTTTCCTTCAGCCCTGAAGTAGTGCTTTACACCTAAGCCCCTGCCCCCTGTCTTATACTCACTCTCTGGTATTGTTCTCTTTTTTCGGCACTATGATATTGTGGCGCCATCTTGCGTCCATGACTTCTGACTGGCTGTCAGATGTTACACCACAAGTGCTCAATGCAACTCTATGAGAGCCAGAACAAGGCCAGACCGAGTAGGAGACTTAGATTTAAAGCATCACTTCAGTGCTGAAATAAAAAATAATAATACTGGTGTGTGGCCTTAATGGAAATTGTCATTAGCTAATCAGCCCCAATACATAATTCCCATACAGGACTTACTAACTTCATTCTAATTATCCAAAATACTCTTCACTGTGGGCAAACACAGTTTTAGGGATGACTTAAGAAACCAGAGCTGTCAATTAAGAATGCAAGTGTGCTCCAGGGAGAGAGAGGGATAAAGTGATCCTGATGCTGTGAGACGCCCCCAAGGCAATCCCTGCCTGATTTGCTGATGGCTTCTGCTCTAGATTTCTCAAATTCGCATATCGGATCTCTACATAAAATATTACATTTTTAGCAGGAAACAAGGTACTACAGACCCATAACAATATTTTCATATGTTAATGTGGCACCCCTGTGGACCGGTCGGCATTAGATGGCGCAGCAGCCGGGAATGCTAAGTCAGTCACCATAAAACACACACCCAACACACTCTGATCCCAAGACTAGGGACTCTATTCCCAGCAAGGGGATGTCGGGAAGAGACAAGTGGAGGGTGGGGAACTTAGGACAGAACCCGCTTTGGCGAGGTTTCAAAAGGACACAACACCTAGTTCAGTGAGTTCAGTCAGCTGAGAGACACCAGAGAGTCAAGTTCAGTCTAAAGGAGAGGCGAGAAAACAGGACTAAGAGGACACGGCGGCCTGTGCCACATTGAGGCATGCCCGAGTCCCGGGCTGTAGACCGTGGTGATAGAAGGAAGTAGTCCAAGGTGTGCTCGAATTAGCGGGGACACTGAGGGACGGTCGGAACAAGAGTGCCAGCTCTGCTGAAGTAGTCAGGAAGCTCTATGCTCCAACCATAAACCCCGGTGGGGTGCGGGGTCTTTATGTCCTCTGACCCAACCTCCGGCGCAGCGAAAGGAAGGCAACCATATTAGGACTAGGGGACCTGGCAGGTCGCCCACTGAAAGCCCGTGGCCACTGGACTGTAGCTAGCGTGCGGACAGACTGAAAAGGCCCACGAAAGGGGGTGATTATGATGAGCCATCCCGGCTGCTTAGACCTCGCCGGAGCCACCACTATGCTGACTGTGTTGTAACATCTGCTGAGAAAGAGAGTAAATCTGGTTAAAGCTCTATGCTGTGTGACACAGTGATTACTGTGCCTGAAGGGAGATAGACTGATTTTGTGAACCGGCAGCGGGAGACTCTACACCCCCGACGAGCACTGCATTACAACAGACTGTTCGGGTGCCCTGGGGACCCGCTCTTCCCATGGAGAGCTGAACCATCCTAGCCGCAACTCCCATCATCCCCAGAGGTCCCGACTGCAGCAGCGGCTATACCGGCCACATTCCACGGGTGGCGTCACAACACTCTTATTTTTGTCTTATTTCGTTTTTCTCAATTTTTACAATTCCCCTTTTTAACTGGTCGCTCGATGAGGGGAGCACGGACCGGGTCACGCCACCGTGACATCCCGCAGCCCCAGATGATGACGAGAGGTCTCGGTTTCGAGTACCCCACGGTCCCTGCCAAGGGCGAGACATTAAAGCCTGCAAACCGGGTCCTTTAGGCACTGGATGTTAGTGCTAACCCTTTACATTGTCTGGCACTGTTACTGAGTTACTGTATGGTATATCTTGTTTGCAGAATATGTTGATTGCATTGTACTTGTCGTCAGACATCGTTTTACTCAACTCTCGCAGAGTGTCATGGTGGCATCTGGATTTGTTCACACTTCAGATTCTGACACTCTTCACTGAGGTTTCTCTGATGCTTCTGAGGTGCAAAGGCAGGCTCGGGTGTCGACCAGCTGTGTTCTCAGTGTGATTGGGCTAGAAAGAGTTAATCTCTGTATGTCTCCTGATTACCTCTAGTATCACTTGTTCTTGGAGATCAATCACAGTTGCTCCCTGCCTTTTCAAGATGGTACAATCTGTTCTCTCATGCTGACTATAGTTTCATTGTTGCTCCAACAATACCAGTCCTTCTCTTGGTGTTCCAGTTATCTGGCATCAGTTGCCACTTCCTTGGTGTTTAGTGAAAACTTCCTTGTATTTTTAACCCCTGCTTGTACTTGTTTTATCCCTTATCACTTATTGTATTATCCCTGTATGTGCATGCTGTGAGCTTGTGTTTTGGTTCTCCCCTGTCTGTCTTTTTCTGTGGGTTCCTTTAATTCCCAGCTCCGGGGGGAGGGTGGGGAGGAATCAGGTCAGGGCAGTACAGGAGCAGGGTCAGGGTGGAGACTCAGGCCTCTCCACCATCAGGAGTATCCCTGAGTTAGGGTTAGTTCAGGGCTTCCTAGCTTGATGGGCAGACTAGGCACCCCAGTTTATCTTTTCCCTACAGTCCTCGTAACAGTATGGCTGTGATATTTGTCTAGTGACTGACATTATCATTTTGGTCCACATGATATGCTGTAAGTGCTCTCTATTTTAGGTAGAAGTTGATACGATTTTTGCGGTGGCTGATAGCAACTATCGGACTGCTGGGGGCAGGCTCCAGATATGTAGTTCCGGTATGAGAAAGATGAATTGTATTTGTAGCTTTCATTTAATATTATCAGCTGTTCATATAAGCATCACTTTACTTGTTCAATCTTTGAGATCTCGGTTTATTGCCCCTTTAAGAACTGCCTGTGGTGACAGAATTACTAAAAGTGCATTATGTAAAGCATTCTTATAGCTGTTGTAGAAGGAATGTAACAAGTGTTTACTCTCACTGAATAGCTGTAATAACCTTGTGATGCTTGTACTTGGTAAACATCATCATCCTACATAAAAATTCATATGTGTAGGTGTGATGGGGTAAGGCATCGCATCAGGGGAATGTATAAACAGAGAGGAGCTCTCCGATAAATGTGAAAAGTAATTCTTATCAACCAGTTTGATTGTGGAAAAATTATTAATCCTCCAGCTTTTTTATAACACCAATGGACTGGTGCTTTAAATGCAAGTCCGCTGCCCCCTTTCTGATACTGAGATTATGGTGGTTTGCCCACTTTTGCCATAGATCCAAGGAAAAGTGACCTGCCAATGTGCTAGAGGATTTCATGGAGCGTGCCAGAGGTCACTTGTCAATACATCTCTATGAGAACCTCGTTCTAGCTCTCATAGAGTTGCATTGATCTCTTGTGACTTAATGTCTGACTTCCTGCCGTTCAGACGTTACAGGCACAAAATGGTGCCACGGGACCGAAGAGGTTAAAGAGGACCTGTCACCAAAGCAGGCATGGTGATCTAATTACAGCACTGGATACAGCATGTCTGCAGCATGCAGGCAAGGGGTCCATAAGCACTTGAGCAGCCCTGTACCCCGAGATAATACAGTTAGAAAACTTACATGCTACAGCCACTAAGGAGGTGGCTAGAGGCTGCAGCCAAGGGCAAATTCACACCCCCTGCATGTGTAATCTGCCCACCGCTGCCAATCATTCTCTCCCTGTCTGCAGCATTTAAACAGAGTTTTATTTTTTCTCTCTCCAGAAAGTCTGTTAGCCCCGCCCTGAGGGGCGGAGCTACACGGGAGAGAAAAAAAAAACTGTGTTTAAATGCTGCAGACAGGGAGAGGATGATTGGCAGTGGTGGGCAGATTACACATGCAGGGGGTGTGAACCTGCCCTTGGCTGCAGCCTCTAGCCACCTCCTTAGTGGCGGGAGCATGTAAGTTTTCTAAGTATTATCTCTGGGTACAGGGCTGCTCAAGTGCTGGGGGAGCCCTTGTCTGCATGCTGCAGACATGCTGTATCCAGTGCTGTAATTAGATCACCATACCTGCTTTGGTGACAGGTCCTCTTTAAAATGCTGGAAAGTGAGTATATGACTGGGGCTAAGGGGCTTACATTTAAAGTGCCTGTTCCACGTAGGAAAAAAACTAAAACTCTAGAGTGGTGCATTAACTTCTACAGTCCACAAACATTTATCTAGAATTTCTGCAAGACAGGTGTTCCTCTTGCAGAAGAGATAGAGCTTTTATCATGTCAGAGATCTGTGGGGGGGTCTCAGCAATAAAATAAAATGTGTAACATCTCCAAAGATTTCTCAAGGTGCCATTACATTTTACAGAGTTGTTCCACTACTTTTATATAGATGACTTATCTGTATGAAAGATCATCAATATCAGTTGTCGGGCACTGGACACCTCCACCGATAAGCTGTTCTTAGTGTCAGCAGTGGTCGTATGTTAGCAGTTGCCAACCTGGGTAGAATACATCCGTCAACTATTTTGCGGTAAAGCAGGTCAGCCCCTATTCTAAATATAGATGTGTATCTATAGTACCCGTGTGGCGCCCTGCGCATCCAGTCACCAAAGAGGTACTGCACCCCAGCCAGAGGTGTAGTGCCCCACTCTCGGGTAAGGAGGGGACACTGACCGGTATCCAGACACCCAGGTCAACACTACACCACTCCAGGTCAGGGTTAGGGCGAGATTGCTCCTAAGGGAGAGCACAGTCCCTAATCCTGTTTGGAGGGGAGGAACCAAGGTAGAAGGGAGGGGTGGAATGCAGAGTTTATGGGAGAACCCAGGAGGGAGTGAAGTCAGGGAGGACACACATTAATGATGTAGGACACGTGCCAGAGAGTATAAAAGGACAGTAAAAACATCTAGAAGACAGTTGGTGGTTGGCTGGCAAGAGCTGTAGGAGTTTGGGAGGGTCAGAGAGCCTGTCAGAAGGACAAGAGCAAGAAGGGTGTGTCATGGGGATTGGAGCCAGTGGGAGCTTGTCCCAAGACCTTGGAGATACAAGACCTGACAGAGGATTCGAGAGTGGGAAAGGGGGTGCTCCCAAAGACAGAAGGGGTCCCAGGGAACCGGGTAGTAAGCAGTCAATCTGGGAACACCCGCATCCACACTGACTAAAACCGTGTGGAGGGACCAGGCTGCAGTGTAGGGGAACCAGGCCACAGACTAATGGAGAACAACCAGGCTCAGCTAGCAACCCGGAAGCTGCGGTATCTCCAAGTGCCGCAACCGAAATTGCAAACACCTGTCGAAAAGGTGGCCACATACGGTCCGGGGACTGAGAGAGAAGTTGCCTTGCAAAGACCCACTGTCACTGGCTTGGGGCTCTGTGTGAAGTGCAGGGCAGGAGGGCGAAGCAAGCGCAAAGTGAGATGACCGTGAAAGGACAGAGGAATGGGGTACCGGTTAAGTGCCACTTCGTTGCCCGGGAGTAGCTGGATCCCCTCCTCCAAGAACTCAACCTGGAACAACAGACTGTGAGTAAAGAGCTTGAGACTGCACCCCGCTGTGTTTGTGAACTCAATCGTTGCGCCCTCAGCCCTGCGCTGTAACATCAGTACCAACTCACCCAGTAACATCTGCTGCCCGGGGGTTAACCCTACCTGTGGAGGGTCTACTAACTCAGCTGCATTGCTGCCAACCCCAGAGGAACTGTATAGCAGTGGCTATCACTAGCTGCAACCTGCGGGTGGCGTCACAAGAACAATTGTTATCCCCAGGTCCCACGTCCAGTAAACTTCCTAATAGCAACCAAGACTTTCCCCCTTTTTTTGACCACTCCGGAGCCACGGACTGAGTCACGCCACCGTGACATCCTATTCTCCGACGACATCGTCAGACCCGGCTCTGAGTACCCCATGGCCCCCACGGGGTGTGTCACCCGGATGTAACTGTGCTATTCAGCTCAACAACTACTAACATCTTGCCTCTGCCGACACTAAGAACAGCTGATGCGTGGGGATGCCAAGTGTCGGACTCCACAATCTGATATTGATAACCCATCTTAAGCATAAGTCATCAGTATAAAATCAATGGAGCAACCCTTTAAGGACTTTTGGAACTTCGAGAAACAATTAATATTATTATTATTTTTTTTTATTTGATTCTTGTGTTCTGAGAGGTAAATTATAATTTTTTTTATAACGGATACTTTTATTTGTGTGTTATTTTTTTATTTTAAAAGGCAAGGAGTATGTCAGCAACATATGGGTTAAACAAATGCTTCTCTCTAGGTTCCCTGTGGACTATGCAGCAGAATATGTGTAATAATGACTCTGGTATGTATGACACAAGTTTTGTGAATTGATACTTTGCATCTTTGAAGGGGTCGAAACTCAAGAGATTTTTGATTGCCAAAAATGTTCTTTTCGATTCAAAAGTTGGTAGCTAAGCAAACTGTTTGGTCAATCACTATGCAAAACATATTACAGTTCACTCCAGCAGGGAACTGACCTTATGGACTCCACATGAGGATGTATGTGTATTGGTTATCTCAGTGTCAGTAAGGTAGCACACTCTTTGTCACTTAAAGTGGACTTATTGGCAACTTAAAAGTGAACAGATTTCTCTCTTATTTTATTCTTGATTCTCCCTTTAATGTTACATTTTTGTTTTATTTAAATCCAGTATATGGTTCCAGACAGGGCCGGCTTCCGGTTTTTGTGGGCCCTGAGCAAAGTAGTCCCTTCCCGCTGCTGCACCCCAGGTTTACACAGCTGAAAATAGGAAAAACATTCTTCCTATTATTTAAAGCTTCCATGGCGGTGTAAAAGGTAGGGGTCATTAGCGCTAATTTTAATGTATAAGGGTAGAATATTGAGGCAATAAATCTATTATTAGTGTCTTTCTGCAAATGATATATTAGAAACACACAGCTCTGATATATGCCCATAGACATAGATGGCTCTGCTACATGCACATGTAGACATGTCAGGCCCACTGGGACGGGGGTACTCGGTGCTGGACCGGTCTGCTACAGGGGAAGTCACGGGTGGTCCTGGTCCGGACCGTCTCCCAGGCTCGGTAATAAAAGGGAATATTTACAGGGGTTGTCAGTCGTGACGCCACCCACTATATGCGGCCAGTGATGGGGCCGCCGCTGCTGCAGAACCTCCGGGGATGATGGGATAGCAGCTTAGGTGTAATAGTTCCAGTGGGTAGAACTGTGTTCCCGGGGCAGTAAGGGTTAAGTCTATTGTGGGGTGTGTAGCACACTTACTTTGCAGACGCTGCAGGGATCTCTCCTCTTTGCTGGTGCTGACAGGCTGTATCCTGTATGGAGAGAATCACTTTCATGCAGAAACACAAGGGAAGCAGTTCCAGGGTTTTCCGTGTTTACTCTCAGTTCTTCAAGTCACTTTACAGCTCAGTTATAGTTCTTACAAAGTTCAAGTACAGTTCTTGATACACGGGCACATTCTCCCTCTCCGGGTTCCCTTTGCTCCCTGCAGCCAGGCCTCTCTCTCTCCGTGACCCCTCACACAGTCTCTGTGTCCTTTCCGGGCTATTAACGTTCTCAGCTTTACTTCGTGCTGTGATACACTGGACAGTATGGCGGTGACTCGGGCCCCTGTGGGTCCTTCAGTTTGTCACTGAACTGCCTGTCCTTTGGGGTAGGGATCCTAACGTGTAGCTGTGGTCCCCCGTCGGTATCCGGGAATGCCGGGTAAACTACGGTTCCCTCTAGAGCCGACACTCTACTCAGCCCAGCCTCCAGCAGTCCTCAAATGTGAGGCTCTACCAGGCTCCTTTCTCTCTGTTCCTCTCGATATCATAGGAGGGACTTCTCTGCCTGCAGTCTGGTCGTCTCGGCTGTCCTTTAGGGCCCGGGTATCACCGTCCCTCTCAGTCCTCTCACACTCCTGGTGGTATCAGCTTCGGACGGCCTTTCTCTCTCCTCCGTCTCGCACTGGCTCGGTACAGATTCTGCGCTCCTAGGCCTTACACTCAGAGGACGTGTGTGCCCAACCCACTCCTCCAAATCCACCACCCCTCAATCTCATAGAGTATCTGATCTCAGGGCTGAATACTACCTTCTTCTACACGGGGGTTATGTGGGCTGTGAGGGTGTTGTTGTGCAACAAGTGTCCTACCTGCCTGGCTGCAGTTCCCTTTTGTGGCCTCCTGAACGCAGGGGTGCCACAGACACATACAGCTCTGCAACATGCACACCACACACACAGCTCTGTTACATGCACATACAGATATACACACAGCTCTGCTACATGCACTATACATGCACATACAGACACACAGACAGGGAATGGGCCCACTTACCTGTCCATGGCTCCGGCACTTGCCCGGGTGCGCCTGGTGCTGATGCCGGCCCTGGTTCCAGACATATGGATATGTTTAATCATTGTTAATGATCATGGTCTTTACTAAGGGGGTGGTGCTCACTGGGTAATCATGCAGACCAGTTTAAAGACACGTCCCCAGAAAATCCTGTGAACCACGGCCCCTTAGTATTATGATTATGAATATTATTTCAACATCCTTCAGCTCAATCTTGAGCCATGGTGGCTTGATGGATGAAGGCTCTGTAGGAAGATGAATCTTTTGTAAGCCTAGATAGGTTTAACAGTAAACATAAGGGCACAAATCTCTGAAACCATATGATGGATTTAGATAAAAAGGGACAACTCAGGGGAACAGCAGGAATTAAAATATGACCAAAAAACTGACCACTTTTGACATCTTTCATTTTTACAATTGTAAACAGGTAGGAGGATGCAACAACGCAGAAAATGAGGAGACAATGGGAGCTGAACCAACAATTATTTATTTACTTTACACCAGTAAAGATAAGGTGCCTATGGCACAAGATCAGAGAATAGCACAGCAGATTGTTATAGTAAAAAATATAGCAATACAGATTTGCAGGATGTAAACACAATTATTTATGCATAATTATTACACTCCTAATATTAAACAATAATATTCTTTATTTATGTAGCACCAACATATTCCGTAGCGCTTTACAATTCATTGGTTCATATACAAATGGTCATAAGTAATAATTATAAAAATACAGTACAATAATTAAAGCAGAGAAACTATGTAAAAAATATGATACTGTAATTAAAGCAAAAATAAAGGCGACCTTGCTCAAAAAAGCTTACAATCTACAGCAAGATAGGGGTTACACAATGTACAGGGGCTTATTACAATGATGGTCCAGGCATCTTGAGGAAGAGGGGTGATAGAAAAAAATTACATGAATGGTCACCAGACAATCTGTGTAGAGCTTTTGGGTTTCGGGGAGTTTGAAAGAGAGTTATGCCCAGAGAGATAGTGAATGGGCTATATGCAGTATAAAGGACTTCTTTTAGACAACATAATAGGGCGCCTTAAAAAGATGTGTTTTTGGGGAACGTCTGAAGCTATGTAAGTTGTGGATAGTTGTAATTTCTTGGGGCAGAGCATTCCAGAGAATTGGTGTAGCTCGGGAGAAGTCTTGGAGCCAGGAGTGGGAGGTTCGGATAAATAACAATCACCATTAACAATATCTTATTTCTAATTCCAATAAAAGGGAAGTGTCAATATCACTTCTCTAACTTTCTAACTATAAGTAATATGAAGCAGTACACAGGCTGTAACAGAGGTTAACGACAATACCCGCTAACCCACAAGTCCAAGATGGTTGGTAATGTGGCACCCCAGGGTTCATGTGCCACAGTAACACCACAAAGGGTTAACTCCCCACACAACCCACAACACTACACTAGCACCTCCTGGCCAGAAGGGGGAGCTAAAGCTGCTTCCCTATGTATTCTGGTGTGGAGAGGAAGTGGCAGTTAGTTCAGTGTGGGGCAGCACTGAGGAAGGAAGACCTGGGTGTAAAAGAGCTGTGTTAGGCTCACCCCACGGTCCACTGTCCAGTTCCAGGCCGAGCCATGGTCTGAGGAAAATGAGAAGCAGAGGAACACACCCAGGACACTGAGTTACCCTAAACTCACCCCGGAGGAGTGCACAGAACGGATACCAGATCCGATGCTGTGCCTGACACAAACAGCACAGTGAACATCCCACATCTTCACTGTACCACAGCGAAGCAACATGGCGGGGTCAGGTATATAAAGATAAGACTCAAGTTGCCTAGCAAGTTGGTACTCGTGAGGGGAGACAGGGCCAGAAGCCTAGCTAAAGCGGCAGCAGGGCCATACACAAAGAGCGCAGAAGTAGGAAGCCAAGGACCCGGACAGGGTGGGAAGCAACCCGGCCCCGGTACAGACTCCATGGACAGTACTCTGCTGAATGTCATCTACAGTAAAGACTTGGAAAACTACAAAACTGTGAGTCTGTGTGATTCTTGCGCTTGATCCCTACTCTCCCTCACAAACTGTTATCATCATTACTGCCCCAGAGAACCAGGCTCTGCCCGTGGAGAGCCGTCACATCACAGGCTGCCATCCATCATCCCTGGAGGTTCTGCAGCAGCGGTGGTCACCCTGACCACATACCACGGGTGGCGTCACGACTCTATCCCCTGTAAATAACCCCCAACCATTACTTGTGGGCTCAGGAACACGGTCCGGACCAAGACCGCCGTGATAACCCCCGTGATTCCCCGGTCCGGTACCGAGTACCCCGTCCCAGTGAGCTCCACAGTAACTTCTTACACTCAGCCTGCTCACCAGCTTCATTCATGAAGTGCGGCCTCAGTCTCCGCTTAGTATCATACGACTGCACAGGAGGCAACAGTCACACAGATGGTGTCATCTTTCCTCCCTCTTGGCTCTTGCACTGTCTTATCTTTCCTCTCTAGGACTGGATGTCAGCCTAAGCATGAGGGCCCTTGACATGGGTTGTGAGCTTACTTATTTTGGTCAAAATATCCTCCAATACCTTACATGTTCATTAGGGATGGGCGAGTCTACTCGCTACTACTCGGCACTCGCCGAATAGTAGCGGTATTCGTGTACTCGCTACTCGCCGAGTAAATTAGGATTACTCGGGAGTAGCAAGTACCGAATACTTTTGCAGTGTATCAATAGATACACTGCAAAAGTCTTGTAAAATAAAGGAAAAGTGGTTAAAAAATAAAAAAATCGGATACTCACCTTAACCAACGGCTGTACCGGGACCGGCCGATGCACATCCATTCATGTAAAAGGACCTGTTACTCTCTCAGCCAATCAGATGGCTGGGAGAGATCTGGCCAATCAGATGCCGCCACGTAACAATGACGTAATCGCTAGCAGCCACCTGATTGGCCAGATGGAAAGGTCCTCTCAGGTACACCGAGGACCTTTCCATCTGGCCAATCAGGTGGCCGCTAGCGATTACGTCATTGTGACGTGGAGGCATCTGATTGGCCAAATCTCTCCCAGCCATCTGATTGGCTGAGAGAGTGACAGGTCCTTTTACATGAATAGACGTGCATTGACCGGTCCCGGTACAGCCGTCGGTTAAGGTGAGCATCCGAATTTTTTATTTTTTAACCACTTTTCCTTTATTTTACAGGACTTTTGCAGTGTATCTATTGATACACTGCAAAAGTATTTGGAATCGCTATACTCGCAACGAGTAGCAAGTACCGCTACCTACTCGTTGCGGGTATAGCGATTCCGAATATTATGGTACTCGCACATCCCTAATCATCATTCATTATTTTTTTCTACTTTTTTATCTTTATACAGGACACAGGCAGACTTTTTAGGTGGCAGTTTCTACTTCTCTGTTATACGAGTATACAAATGCTAGGCTCATCTATTATATAATTGCCGTAGCGACTTCCGTCGCATACGGCGCCACTTCCGTGGCTTTGTTCGGATCCATGGCTCCGGGGCGGCGACAACTATCTCCAAGATGGCGTCCGGGAACTCTCGCGAGACTTCCCGGACGCCATATTGGATCCTGAACTCCAGGGGCGGCGACATAGCGGCGGAGGACGATACACCTGCATCGCGCCGCTGGAGCCCGGACAGGTAAGAATAACATATGCTTCGCTATTTGGAACCCCTGCCGTCTACAAGACAGGAGGGGGAGAGGGGAGCACCGGCGCCTGCAAGGGGGAGACCAGCACTCTCACCTCTGTGCGCATACTACCTGCGACACCATTGTCACCTCTGTGTGTATACCACCTGCAGCACCATTGTCACCTCTGTCTGTATACCACCTGCAGCACCATTGTCACCGCTGTGTGTATACCACCTGCAGCACCATTGTCACCTCTGTGCGCATGCTACCTGCAGCACCATTGTCACCTCTGTGAGCATGCTACCTGCAGCACCATTGTCACCTCTGTGCGCATGCTACCTGTAGCACCATTGTCACCTCTGTGCGCATGCTACCTGCAGCACCATTGTCACCTCTGTGCGCATGCTACCTGCAGCACCATTGTCACCTCTGTGCGCATGCTACCTGTAGCACCATTGTCACCTCTCTGCCCATGCTACCTGCAGCACCATTGTCACCTCTGTGCGCATACTACCTGCAGCACCATTCTCACCTCTGTGTGTACATAGTACCAGCAGCATTGTCATCTTTGTGCGCATGCTACCTGCAGCACCATTGTCACCTCTGTGCACATTCTACCTGCAGCACCATTGTCACCTCTGTGCGCATGCTACCTGCAGCACCATTGTCACCTCTGTGCGCATTCTACCTGCAGCACCATTGTCACCTCTGTGCGCATGCTACCTGTAGCACCATTGTCACCTCTGTGCGCATGCTACCTGCAGCACCATTGTCACCTCTGTGCGCATGCTACCTGCAGCACCATTGTCACCTCTGTGCGCATGCTACCTGCAGCACCATTCTCACCTCTGTGTGTACATAGTACCAGCAGCATTGTCACCTCTGTGCGCATGCTAACTGCAGCACCGTTGTCACCTCTGTGCGCATGCTACCTGCAGCACCATTGTCACCTCTGTGGGCATGCTACCTGCAGCACCATTGTCACCTCTGTGCGCATACTACCTGCAGCACCATTGTCACCTCTGTGTGTACATAGTTCCAGCAGCATTGTCACCTCTGTGCGCATGCTACCTGCAGCACCATTGTCACCTCTGTGTGCATGCTACCTGCAGCACCATTGTCACCTCTCTGCGCATACTACCTGCAGCACCATTGTCACCTCTGTCTGCATACTACCTGCAGCACCATTGTCACCTCTCTGCGCATACTACCTGCAGCACCATTGTCACCTCTCTGCGCTTACTACCTGCAGCACCATTGTCACCTCTGTGTGCATACTACCTGCAGCACCATTGTCACTTCTGTGCGCATACTACCTGCAGCACCATTCTCACCTCTGTGTCTACATAGTACCAGCAGCACCATTGTCACCTCTGTGTGTATTCTACTAACCGCACTGTCACCTGTGTGTATAGTACCACCAGCATCACCACTGTCACCTGTGTATAGTACCACCAGCACTCTCACCTGTGTGTATTGTACCAGCAGCATTGTCACCTGTGTGTATAGTACCACCAGCATCAGCACTCTCACCTGTGTGTATTGTACCAGCAGCACTGTCACCTGTGTGTATAGTACCAGCAGCATTGTCACCTGTGTGTATAGTACCACCAGCATCAGCACTGTCACCTGTTTGTATTGTATTGTGCAGCACTGTCGCCTGTGTGTATAGTACCAGCAGCATTGTCACCTGTGTGTATAGTACCACCAGCATCAGCACTGTCACCTGTTTGTATTGTGCAGCACTGTCGCCTGTGTGTATAGTACCAGAAGGGTATGGCCCCCTCTTGCCACCCCCCACTGCGGTTCCCTGTCTCCCTCCTGCCCGAACCTGCCTGCTGTTCCCCGGCCCCCTCCTGCCCGCACCCGACTGCTCTTCCACAGCTTGCTCCTGCCCGCACACACCCGCTATGCCCTCCTGCAAGCAATCAAAGATATTGTCACAGGATTTAAACCTAGCTTCGCTTTGCATTATTCTTAAATCTTCATAAATAAACTACATACATAGTCTAGAATACCCGATTCTTTAGAATCGGGCCGACATCTAGTATAGAATAAATGCATTTAAAAATATGCTGGCACTTTCATTTTGACACACAGTGTAGCATTATAGGTCTCGCCTCTTTTCGTTATGCTATGCCCTATCCAGTAAACTCATGCCCCCTAGCCTTACAAAGAAGAGAAAGTGTTTAAAACATACAATAAATATGGAGCAACTCATGAAAAACTGTTTTGTTTTCTTGTTTTTGTTTTTTTAGGAAATTGTGTAATGTGGCAGTAGCTGTGGGTGGGGTACTCGTCTCCCGCACATTACACAAAGGTGGACGTCCAGGGTGTCTGGACTTGTGCTATGGAGGTGCTAAACATTTGCAGGCCGCATGATGCCGATGACTCCGGCTTGCCAGGACCAGATGTTACACAGCTCAATGAGAGAGACCACCATTGAAAAACAAATCCTCAACTGAATGATGATTTGGTAGGGATTATGTACTGTAGATAGCGGGTGGATTATTGTGACATTACAGTACACAAGACAAAACGTATCCCACCTGGGTAAGGGGGTGTACAAATTGCAGTAATGATCACACGATTAATATTAAGAGGATGGGAACTAAACAGTTATACATTAAGACATGTACGCTATACCATATATAACTCATATATAGTTGGTGACACATGAAATACATGTGTAGGTGTCTAGGTCCTCTATTCTATAGTTATCACAATAAAGGTTCCCACTATGTGGTGTGGGGACCAGGCAGAGAGAACCAGTGCAATAAAGATATGGAGTACAACAATGGTTCAGGTGAAAAGCTGTAGCCCATCAATATGATCCATATGTACCTTGTGGATCACTGTTATGCAAATAATAGCAAATTAATCCCCAACAGGAGGACAAGCAATGGATGTAAACAAAATGATGCAACAAAATTATACACTTTAAAGCCTGCACAGATTAGGTGGTGGCCAGAAGGATGGAAACCATCTATAACAAGAGTATGTCACATGTATATTTGATATGCCACGGATAATATAACATATAACACAAGGATTAATTATTAGATCCTGCTATAGGGATCATGCGTGAAAGCCAACTCTTGATGTGTCTATGAAAAGACCCAACGTGCTGGGATTGCCCTGGCAATTACACCGGTAGTGCAGGAAAAACAATTATATTGCCCAACAATAAATGTATGATATTCAAGCAACCTGATAGTACCATTATGTTTAAGCATCCGCCAAGTAACACGTGCATGTAATCTCATATATCAGTTAGTGGTCAAGGTATAAAGACTTGTCCCATAGTCACCATAAGGGGGGGCTCAGCTCATTGTCAAGTGGAGTAGGAGGAGTCAGTCATGGACCCAGGGGCACCCAAGCCCCACACGTATCGCTGCCGAAACGCAGCTTCGTCAGGGGAGTGTATTTCATGTGTCACCAACTATATATGAGTTATATATGGTATAGCGTACATGTCTTAATGTATAACGGTTTGGTTCCCATCCTCTTAATATTAATCGTGTGATCATTACTGTAATTTGTACACCCCCTTACCCAGGTGGGATACGTCTTGTCTTGTGTGCTGTAATTTCACAATAATCCTCCTGTGTGGGGTTTCCATTGTATTGGCTGATATACAAATTATATTATTCTCAGTCAAAATGTACCTGGGGGGCCACCTATGGTTTTAATTGTTTTTAATGTTTGTAGCACATTAATAAAAGTTGTTTATACTCACCATTAATATTTTTTTACTCTTTTTTATCATGGTGTTCCTCCCTTAATTTACCCTGTCTTCAATCTTATGCATATTTGACCATACTGGATACAGGTGAGCACCCGCCCCCTTATTTACTTACCATAGCGGTGCACCCTTCTCTTCCTTTTGCCCAAATGTTTCTTTTACAACACGGATCATTTTCATACACAGTCTTTACTTCTCCTAACCTAATCTCTTTTCTTCTTCAGTCTACCTGTCACGTCTTCAAAGTCTCCCAGTTACTTCACCACAATTCAGCTCAGTACTACAGTCCAGTCAGTGAGAGTGCTATTCTCAACCCGCTGTTGCGCATCTTGAAAGGAGTTAGTTCCCTAATATGGCTGGACTTAGCATCTCTGCTTCTGATGTTTTGGGAACTCCCGCTGGGGTATTCTCTTTGTCTCACTTTTTGTTCCATCCTGACCCATTACATTTCTGTGTTACAAACTTGGGGCCTTACTACTAAGCGTCCTGTCCCAGAACCCATCTCCAGTTAGTCACTCTGTCATTTGGTCAGTTCTTCCTCTTTCTCTCAGGATCACACTATCCACTGTACCGGTCTCATCTCATGTCAGTTACACCACTTCATGTGGCTCTGCTCACTAGTTAAAGCATAGGTCTGCTCTTACTGCACACTGGGCCCTATCTAATCTCCTGCCAGGAAACTGCATCTGTCCCTTCAATTTAACCCTTCTAACTCTGAGCTAGTCCCAAACATTAACTCTAACTCTCCCTTCAGTCAAGTCAAATGCTGTCTGTCAGTAAAAACATATGTCACAATACACATTATGCACCATAAAAGTACTCGTGCCTTCAAGAGGGAACATGGCAGTACAACAATCTTGCAACAGCATTCTTGCGTATTTAGCATAGTAAATCTCCCCTGATATGTCCATAAACATAACAGTATGATGTCAAACCCTGACAACCCTACATAGATAAGTGGTGTTAAATTGACATCTGTTCTATCTGTTCTTGTTGATTCAGTCTTAAATCACTTTTATGGGAAGCTGCTTCTTTTGTGCCCAGAGGATGGAAAAAGCTAGCATTAGTGCCAACGACACCTTGTAATGAGTACCTTTGGCTCTGCTTAGCATACATGACATTTCTCTGTAAATTATCTGTATGCACACTTTGTCCTCTTACATGTATAAAAATACTATAGGGGCCAGACATTGCCCCTATAGACACAATAGCACCTGAGTGGATATCTCCCAACTATGAAAGACAGGAAAGTGGGCTACATATAGTGAAGCTCTTCTGTGTTCCCACACATTATTATACCCCTTTCAAATACCCTCAACACACAGTATGATGTCCCCGCAGAGCAACTGACAAACAGTATAATACCTCCTAATGCAATATGATGCCCCCAGGAAGACTCTCAACACAGCATGAAGTCCAAAGATGCCCTCAACAAACAATATGGCATCTTAACAGTGTAACTCTACATTCTCACAGTACTCTACACATAATCAGTATGATTCTCCTACAGTGCCCCACCCCCATGTTATGATGCTCCCACATTAGCCCCAACACACTATTCCTATCATACCCAATTTGATACCCCTAAGAGACCCCCCACAATTATAGCAATTTCAGATAACCAGTGGCATTGAGGTTTCCATTGATGAAGAATGGCCCCACTAACTTTGTACCCCATATACCACACCATACCATCACTTTTTGTGTTCCAGCAGTCTTGGAGGGATCTATCCACTGTGGGTTAGTGTCAGGCCAATAGCGCTGGTTTTGTTTGTTAACTTCACCATTCACAATAAAGTTTCCCTCATCTGAAGGCAATTGTGTATGCTGTGAAGATACAAGATGTGAAGCATCTGAAACAACAGATACTGGAAGCCTGTGCTAGCATTTCTTCTGTGGTGTTGCTATCAGTGTGTCAAGAATGGGAGAAGAGGGTTGTATTGACAATCCAACATAATGGGCAGCACTATGAACACATTTTATAAGTGGTCATAAATGTGTAAATAACTCATGAAAGAATAAAGTTACGTTAAAACCAAGCACACCATTGTTTTTCTTTTGAAATTCTCAATAAGTTTGATGTGTCACATGACCCTCTTCCCCTTGAAAAAAAAAAGTTGGATCCAAAATGGCTGACTTCAAGTTGGCTGCCAAGGTATATTAAAGTGCCACAAACAGGAAGTTGATATCATCAACCATTCCCATTGTATTTAGGTGCATCCATATAAATGGCCCACCTTGTATTTTATCTAATATTTTATGAAAAGAATGGGGGTTATATCATTCAGCACATTAGTAAAAGGTAGACAGAACAGTGGAATAAGAGTGTCAAACTAGAGTTCTTTCACCAATATTAATACTCTCCCCCATTGCTCATGTGGCACATGTGGACAGGAAAATGTCCACCACACGGTGCGACATAAAAGGACAAAAATGGCAAAAATGGAAGGAAGGCCTTAGCATAGGTAGAGGGGGACAGGGACACCTCCTGACTCTGATCTGTGTCTGTCCATCACTGCCCTAACCACCCTAAGCTGGTCCTCCCTCCTGCCAATGTCACGGGTCTAGTCCATGTCTGTCACCTAAGGCAACCCTGGCTAGTGCACTGGCCAGCGAGAGCACTAGCCTTGCCACTGCAGATCATAACACATAGGGAAGGAAAACAGACAGGGAAAATCACAATAAGGATTCTTGTTTTTGACTCCAAAACTCCAAGGCAGAGACAGATGGTCACCAGGAAGAACTTCAGCAGCAGCCGAACATGACTTCCTCACAGCACAATGGTCAGGCAGAGAATGAACTCTAACGATGACATCAGGTGATGGATTATGAGACACTCTTTTGTCATTCATCTCTTGGATGACATAATACTAAGCATGGGAGGTCTTACATTTACAAACCCAAGAGGACCAATTTTTTTAAAAACTGCAAAACTGATATGGTGACAAATCTACATCGAAATGGCTAGCTACAACTGGCAGCACTTCTTATTTATTGTTAATGCCAGATCTAGACTCTTCCTTTGATGTATAACAATGTATATTAAACTTGAACAGTTAATGAAGCAGCAAATCATAGACTATTAATCTCTCACTGTTTGGTCTATTAAGAAAACCTTTTTGGTTTCTCCTAGAGTTTCCATGAAAGATATCACACACTCTAATTAAGCGCCTGAGAGCCAAGTGCACGTGGAAATGAAGTAATTAAGTACAGACGTTGTGTTCGAGACACCCACACATTCACATGAGTCACAGAGATCTGGCTGTAAATTGCACAGACCTTTCTTGCAGACAACATAAGCCTTCATCATTTGCAGACCTCCCATAGAAAATTGCCACATGTGACATATCTTCCAAGTCTTTGGGCCAGCGGAACTGGTGAGCTCATAAATATAGCCTGTGAGTATGGAGGGATAAATACCAATAAAAAAATGCTTATGCAGGAAAGACTGTAAAATTCTATGAACAGATTTCTTAGAATTCAGAAAGAGTTTGAGATATTTGGACAAGTATGTATACGAGGATGTACTAGCCTACAAGAACTCCAACTGATCCTCCAGTGCTCCGAGTCTACAGTTATCCCAAAAGTCTGTGACTTTATGACGAGTGCCAGCGTGATGACGCCTATAAATCATCCTAAAATTTCACATCTACGATGGAAGAAATGATGACAATAAAGTGAAGCAATTTACATTATTCTGTGCCACAAAATGTCAGATTATCCACCACGCTTTGATCCTTCAGACGGAACCTGAAAACCCATCTCTTCAGGAAAGATTACAACCTGACTAGCTGCAGCCTCACCCCCACCGGAGCTACTGCTTCAACACTACTGGAGCTGCTGCCTCACCACCACCGGAATGGCTGCCTCACCGCCACCAAAGCTGCAGCCTCACCACCAACAGAGCTACTACTTCACCACTACTGGAGCTACCGCTTCACCACTACCGGAGCTACCGCTTCACCACTACCGGAGCTGCTGCCTCACCACCACCGGAATGGCTGCCTCACCGCCACCAAAGCTGCAGCCTCACCACCAACAGAGTTACTACTTCACCACTACTGGAGCTACCGTTTCACCACCACCGGAGCTGCTGCCTCACCACCACCGGAGTGGCTGCCTCACCGCCACCAAAGCTGCAGCCTCACCACCATCAGAGCTACTACTTCACCACTACTGGAGCTACCGCTTCACCACTACCGGAGCTGCTACCTCACCACCACCGGAGCTGCCGCCTCACCACCACCAGAGCTGCTGAAACCCCCGACCTTCTGCCTCCTCCCCCATCATCCTGTAGAATGTAAGCACACGGGGCAGGTCCCCTCCCCTCTGTACTGATCTGTCATTGTTAGTTTGTTTACTGTAACCTACATCTGTATTTTGTATGTAACCCCTTCTCATGTACAGCACCATGGAATTTATTGTCCTACGTAAATAAATAATAATGATTATTATTGGCTTTGTAGTTAACCTGTTATCTGCAGTACTGGGATCCAGGGATCAAACGCAACAAGGGCAGCACCTGCATAATGAGGTTATAATTAATAAAGGAAATCTTTTTTTGTGTGTCTTTTTTCCTTATTTCCTAGCGATATTGATGAATTCTGAAAGCCCCGGGAGCCCAGCGGTCACCTAGCAACCACAGACATCTTCCGACCTCATGCTCACGCCCGCGCATGAGCAGAACTGCTGCCTGCGTTCCAAGGGCGGACCGCTTCCTGCATTCCAAAGACCAGAAGCAGGAGGCGGCCCGGCCACAATCACAGTCCCGCCACACTATTTAACACCGGTGGTCACAACACCACGGTCCCCACGCCTAGATGCAGTTCACCAGCCACTGGTAATATGTGGAGCTCCCAGCACTACTATAAACTTAATACTGATTGCACAGCACTGTTCACCAATGTTTTAAATATTGTTTTACTTCATAGATTTCCCTAAAGTACAGCAGACAGGTAAATATAGGGGCTTTTTCACAGTGACAGATTCCCACAGCCTGCTCTTAAATGTGCGGATACTCTTTTAACCCATTGTTGTCTTTAGTCATCAGTATGATTGCATAGATGTGATGTATTAAACACTGTCTTCATATTGTCTATCCACAGTGGGTCCACATATAGGGTGGTACTTTCTACATGTGGTTAAATTACCAAATAAAATTAGCATATTTTAGAAATGTTATGATTGCATCTTGATACTCTTGCCATAATCATTGAGGTGTTCCTTTAATCTTCACCCTGACGGTGGGCCACTATGTGGATTTCCTTTAACTATATGTTAAATCCCTAATACACTCTGGATGATATACGCTATTGATAGTTATGTTTTGAAGTGTCTTCTTTTGGCCAATTTGCTGGTATGTCCTATCTTTACTGTTACAGTGATTCATTATTATTTCATCATACCAGGGGTACGTTCACCTGGACAATCATGATCTTCATTTTGTAGCACGACCTTACAAAATCATATGGATGGTAAGGGATGTTCTTTATTTTTTCCCCTCCTTCATTGCCCTTTTGCAGGTGGACTCCTGTAATCCTAAGGGGTCTCCTCATTCCCTTCCCCTATACGACGATATCTTTAATTTCACTAGGTCCACGCTGTTCGTTTGTAGACGGTGTGTAATCTAATTTTCTTTTACTTCAGAATCTTACACGAAGTATGTTTTCTTATGTTGTTCCTATGGATAAAGGTACTGACGACCTTAGGTAGGATCGTTTACCAGGTGTGCATTCTTCATGTAATCCTTATCATTATTTATATCTCTTGCTTATGTTTTTTATGTGATTTGCTTTTTTATGGTATGCTGTATTATATATCATGTTTATTTGTACACACACTTGTGTTTTTTTTCTCTGTCAAATTTTCTGTGAAGAAGGCAAGTAATGCCTAAACGTTAAACGTTGGCTGTTATACGTGGATTACTTATCAGCTGACTAATAAAAAGCTAAACCACAGAAAACTGTCTTGTTTTTTTTCCCATTGAGTGCCAAGGTTATATATTTTTAATTGACTGATTTTTTCCTCGGGCACCACCTTGGTGTTGCCGGGCATTCTACTTCTAATATTGAAGCCTGCACTGTCCAAAAAGCTTCTGCTGTTCAGAGCAATGTTTCAGCATCCCTCTGAACAGTAGAAATGCTAATCTCCTGTGAATACCGGTGCTCATCCAGTGTTCACAGCAACTTTATTATGGCAGCAACAATGGTCTTCAGATAACAATTCATTGGCGCCCCTTGATCAGGCCGACAGTGGTGGTGGGGAATGGCACTTTCCCTGCTGCGTGTTAGATTGCGCTGTCAGAGTTTGACAGCACAATCTAACTTATTAACAGGCATGGCTGGATCTTCAATCCATCAGCACCTGTTAGCTGCACATGTCAGCTGATCAGATCAGCTGACATGTGCAGTAAATGATGCAAGCTCAGCTCGTGAGTTCACATCAAAGTCATGGACACGACGAATTACGTATCTATATGTCATTGGTTGTGAATAAAGGGTTAAACGACCCACACTGCTGGAATCGAAGAGACTTCAAATTTCGGAGGACATGAATTGTAAACTTATTGCATGTATATTGGTTTGTCCTGGGGAGCCCGGAGGCGCATTGACTAATAAACCACCGCTATAATTTTATGATTGATGTCCTCCAAAGTTCGATGTCTCTTCGATTCCAGCAGTGCAGTTGTTTAACCCTTTTTTCACTGTTATTTTTATACTTCATCTCAGGGGACTGCTGCAGCTGTTACAGGCTCGGATAGTGGTTGTGGCTTCCCACAAGCTTTAAAGGCGAGCCTTACTCCTTCATACTTGATATTTCATATCACAGATAAGACCTAGTGATGGGCGAATCCTAAATTACTCGGAATCGCTTGACTCTAGCGAGTCCGAGCCCAGGACTCGCTGCTCACTGCGAGTCTAGCGAGTCCAATGTTAATGAATGGGGAAGCGAGTAATAGCGAGTAGTGTGAGATTTACAAATCGCAGATGTGTCTCGGAAGCTTCAGCCTGAAGCAATCCAAGTTTTGTCATTTATTTGCATTGGACTCGTTTACTTTGTAAGTAATCGCTGGGAAACTCGCACAGATAAGAGAAGAGTCCTGTCTGCTCTGTGCAGCTCCAGGGTCCTAGAGCCTGCCTGCTGCCTGATGTAGCAGTGCTGAGATTGTTCTCAGTCTGCTCATTCCCTGTGTACAGACATGAATGTCTGTGCACAGAGATGATGTAGCAGTGCTGAGATTGTTCTCAGTCTGCTCATTCCCTGTGCATAGACATCTATATCTATACACAGGGGATGTAGCAGAGAGGACATCTCGTTTTGGACTGCGTCGGACGGAAGAGGATTTTTTTAATTAAAGATGGAGTCCCTAATGGCTTTTCTTTTTATTTCTAATAAAAAAATTTCTCTGTGTTGTGTTTTTTTTAAAACAATTTAATAGAAATTCATGGCGGTCATGTCTAATATTGGCGTGACCGCCATAAATTTCGGGCTTAGGGCCAGCTGATAATACAAAGATGGCCCTAACCTCTATTACCCAGCGTGCCACCGCCACCAGGGCCGCTGGAAGAGCGGGGTTCAGCGCCAGAGGATGGCGCTTCAATGAACGCGCCATCTTCTGGGGCGGCTGCGGGCTGCAATTTGCAGCGGGGGGTGCCCAGAAAGCTTGGGCATCCCTGCGCTGCGGATTCCAGCCCCCAGCTGCTTAGCTGTACCTGGCTAGACATAGAAATTGCGCGGAGCCCCACGCATTTTTTTGACTCCGACTCCGAGACGACTCCGACTCCGAGACGACTCCGACTCCGAGACGACTCCGACTCCGACACGACTCCGACTTCGAGACGACTCCGACTCCGAGACGACTCCGACTCCGAGACGACTCCGAGACGACTCCGACTCCGAGACGACTCCGACTCCGAGACGACTCCGACTCCGAGACGACTCCGACTCAGACGACTCCGAGACGACTCCGACTCCGAGACGACTCCGACTCCGAGACGACTCCGACTCGACTCCGAGACGACTCCGACTCCGAGACGACTCCGACTCCGAGACGACTCCGACTCGACTCCGAGACGACTCCGACTCCGAGACAACTCCGACTCCGAGACGACTCCGACTCCGAGACGACTCCGAGACGACGACGACTCCGACTCCGACTCGACTCCGAGACGACTCCGACTCCGAGACGACTCCGACTCTGAGGCGACTCCGACTCTGAGGCGACTCCGACTCTGAGGCGACTACAACTCTGAGACTCCGACTCTGAGGAGACTCCGACTCCGAGACTCTGACTCTGAGCCTCTGACTCTGAAATTCATTAAATAATAAAAAAAAAAATGCGTGGGGCTCCGCGCAATTTCTATGTCTAGCCAGGTACAGCTAAGCAGCTGGGGGCTGGAATCCGCAGCGCAGGGATGCCCAAGCTTTCTGGGCACCCCCCGCTGCAAATTGCAGCCCGCAGCCGCCCCAGAAGATGGCACCTTCATTGAAGCGCCATCCTCTGGCGCTGAACCCCGCTCTTCCAGCGGCCCTGGTGGCGGTGGCACGCTGGGTAATAAAGGGGTTAATACCAGCTTTGTTATACAAGCTGGTATTAAGCCCGAGATTCTTAATGTCAGGCCACGTTTGACCCAGCCACTAAGAATCTCCAATAAAGGGTTAAAAAAACACAACACAGAGAAAATTTTTTATTTGAAATAAAAAAAAAAGCCATTAGGGACTCCATCTTTAATTAAAAAAATCCTCTTCCGTCCGACGCAGTCCAAAACGCGATGTCCTCTCTGCTACATCCCCTGTGCATAAATATAGATGTCTATGCACAGGGAATGAGCAGACTGAGAACAATCTCAGCACTGCTACATCAGGCAGCAGGCGGGCGCTAGGACCCTGGAGCTGCACAGAGAAGACAGCTGGACTCGGCTCGCAAAGAAACAGCAGTTACTTTGCGAGTCTCCCTGCTATAACTGGCACAGTAGCCAGTGATTACTCGCACGAGTCTAATGCAAACAATGGCAATCCTAGTTTTGTCAGCGTTTCTGAGAAAACTAGGATTGATATTGATTTGCATTGGACTCGTGCAAGTAATCACTGGGAAACTCGCAGAGTACCGAGTCCTGCGAGTCCCTTACTACTCGCCGAGTAACGAGTCCTAGCGAGTAGATTCGCCCATCCCTAATAAGACCCTATTTGTGCTTTATTTCTCTTCTTCTAGTATTCATCGATTGATCGTGAAGGGGATATAGATGTTACCTCTCATTATAATCCTACTTGAGTTTATTCTGGGTGTGTCGATGCCTTTGAAATACATTGAGAACAACTGTCAATGCGCTTCCAGGCTAATTTGCATACTTCCAAGTGCGATTTTTTTTGTGATTACTCCAAGACAGGAATCAATGTTAATTGTTATACTACAGTAATGTATTGTTGTTATACACCCATATTGCTGGATTCAGTAGAAAACTTGTCCTGATGGATACAGCAGAGGGTGAATTGTAATACTGCCCTGCAAAGGTTTACATAATTTCAAGTCTTATAAATCAATTGTCCCAGGATCTTTATTCGCTTGATTTGTCTTTTTCTTCATCTTTGCAGTGTGTTGTTATACAGCCTGCCACTTACCATCTATTTACTCATAGCCATATGTGTAGAGAGCAATCTGATATTACTATTATTATTATTATTTATTTATACAGCGCCATTAGGTTCCATGGCGCTTTACATATGAAGAGGGGAGAATGCAGACAAATACAGTAAATTTGGACAATCTAGTCTTACAGATACAGAAGGGAAACAGTAGGAGGGGGAAGCGCCGATCGTGTAACGATGCGCGATCGGGTCTCATTGTACCCCGTAGGCTTGTCGGAAAAGATGAGTCTTCAGGTTTTTCTTAAAGGTTCCCAGGGTAGGCAAGTATCTGATGTGTTGGGGGAGAGAGTTCCAGAGTACGGCAGATGCACGGGAGAAATCTGGTATATGGTTGTGAGAGGATGAGATAAAGGGGGAGTAGAGAAGGAGCTCTTGGGAGGATCGTAGGTTGCGTGCGGGCCGGTTGCGGGAGACCATGTCGGAGATGTATGGGGGATGGGGATAGGTGATGGATGGCTTTATATGTCATGGTTAGGGTTTTAAATTGGAATCTCTGAGAGATGGAGAGCCAGTGAAGGGGTTAGTGAAGGGTGGAGACTGGGGAGTAGTGGGGAGACAGGTGAATTAGTCAAGCATTGGAGTTTAGGATGCATTGGAGAGGTGCAAGGGAGATATGAGAGCCTGAACAAGGATTTTAGCTGTGTCATGATCAAGGAAAGTGTGGATCCGGGAAATGTTTTTGAGCTGGAGTCGGCAGGAGATGGTTAGGGCTTGTATGTGAGGCTTAAAGGAGAGGGAAGAGTCGAAAGTAACCCCAAGGCACTTGGTGTGGGGGACTGGGCAGCCATTGATAGTGATGGATAGGTCTGGTAGAGGGGGAGAGTGACTTGGAGGAAGACGATGAACTCACTTTTGTCCATGTTCAGCTTAAGGAAGCGAGCAGAGAAGAAGGATGAAGATGAGCAAGGATGAGATGGCGGACAGGCATTGTGGAATTTTGGATAGTAGGGAGGTGATGTTGGGCCCAGTACAGCCAATACTATGGCTGTATTTATGCTAATAAGCTTTAAAGTGGTTCAATACCTCAGACCTCAGAGCATTACATGCATCTTTTATAGGAATGGATGCTTTACAGTATTTGCTATTTGTGGCAAATAAATTGTCTGAAAGTTAAATCAGTTTTCCACTACTAATGTAATCCCCTTTTTTTATCTTAACTCTTCCTTTGGGAGGAGAGTGAAGTCTGATATAGGTTTGAGTGGACCCAAAGAAGCCCTAAGGAGCGATACGGCTGTAGTCCCGGCAGGTTCATAGCTGCTTCCTTTCCACCACACTCATATGCAGATGCATGTAATCTTTTAAACTTTGGATTAATAAAGAAGTTGCTTTTACGGATGAGTACCATGTTCTACACTTTTAATGGTGTGACTAGCTCTGGACCCTGGGATCCTTCTGGTTGGCACCTTTCTTGAAGCTCCATCACCTGACGACCCAGTGGCTCTTGACTCTCGGCATATGGTAGGTCCAAACATTTCTTTCCTACGATGGTGGTGCAAACACATCCCTAATTTTCGGGTGACTGTTTATTATTGAGTGTCCAGGCTTCTGTCACTGACAGAGAGGCTGCCCCACCCCCACCAGTAACTTGCCATGCTCAGTTGGTCCGAATCCAGTCTCCAGCCTGGAAAGATCATAGCTACATCAACCACAAAGTGTATTTACTAGACTCTTATGGATAAGCTTACAAGAGCAGAGAAGGTAGTGGAAATATATTGGGAAAGTGGGATCACATTAGTAATGGAAAAACCTCTTTACATTTTTGGGGGAAAAAAATTGCCAAAACTGATAAATACAGATTTCAAAAGATTCCCTTATCTCATCACATGTAACGACCATTGCACAGTATTTAGTTAAAATGTATGTAATGCATGTGTCATTGGACAATGTAGCCTATCACCAATGTTATTCTCAGTTGTCTCTACTTTGAGGTTTTATCACACGGCTCAAAACAACTGCTTGATAAAATTATGACCCAGCTCCACTACAGCAAAACATTGGAGCGAAGAGAATATATCATGATGTGCAAAGTATGTAAAGAAATCATCCAAGCCAGGGAGACAGCTGGGATCTCTCCCCCTCAGGAATGTTATATGTTCCCACCATGTTATACAAACCACAATATCAGCTATTTGAGGATTAGGAGAATTGCAAAACGTTTATCAAACTACATCTGGGTACAATGTGGTCAGACTACATCTTTTTCAGAGGCATAGCTAGTATGGATTTTTTTTCTTACCTTTAATAATAATTGAGTATTTTATCAAGTTACATGTTATCTGTGTATTTAAGTAAAGACACAATTTCTGATCATTATCTGAATTATATCATGTCTTTTTCCACAGTTTTCCTATCTGCAGGCTCTATATCTAATTGCCAGCTGTCTGAACTAATGGATGGAGACAGGGGCTTAACTTCAATAGGTGCAGGGGTTGAGATCGCACCCGGGCCCTGCAGCCTAGGGAGGCCCCAAAAGTCCCTTTGGCCTATAGAAAAAGACTAATATTATTAAAGATTTGCAATAATTGGGGGCCCCGTTGGAGCTTTCGTATTAAAGCCCAGGGCCTGAAGTTACACTACCGGATGGAGACTATTTGCTATGATATCTCCCATACACAGCACACAAACATGAGATATTCCTGCTCTACTGTCTCTAAATTGCACATGTTCAGAAGTAACATTTCCAATTTCATCCATTCAGTCATGTCCGACTATTGGACACCATGTGAACCATTTTCCTCCAAACTTCTCTGTTTGCCATAGCATCCTTCAGATCTCTGAGTTCATTCCGGTGTCAACCATGATGGTGTCCAGTCTTAGGTCTTCTGCAACCTCTACTGCCTCTGACCATAGCAAGCATCATGTCCTTCTTGAGGGAATTTGCTCTCATCACATAGTCAAAGTTAGACAGTTTCTGTTTTATGACTTTTCCTACCAGGGACCCCTGTGCATTGACACGTTCCAGAACAGTCATATTTGTTGTGATCTTGGCTGCCCACGTGATTTGTAGGAGTCCCCTCCAGCACCACAGTTCGAAGAATCGATCTTTCTTTGATCACCCTTTGCCAAGGTCCACGTCTCACACCCGTACAAAGCGATGGGGAATACAATGGCTGTGACCAATCGTCGTTTGGTGGTGATCGAGATGTCCTTGCACTTCCACAGTTGCTCCATGTTCATCATTGCTGCCCGACCCATAGCAAGCCACCGCTTGATTTCAGCTGTCATTGCAATCAATGAGCGACCCTAGGAAGATGAAACTATCTACCATGTCCATTTCTTCATTGTCGATCTTCAAATCCACCTCACTGGCGGTAGTCATTATCTTGGTCGTCTTCACATTCAGATGCAAACCAAACTTCTTGCTTTCTTCACTGAGCTTCCTAAAATCCTTCCCAATTTCGTCCAAAAGGGTGGCATATTCTGTGTGTCTGAGGTTGGTAATGAATCTATGTATCTCAGTTTCATACTGAAATAACAACAGCATGGAGAAGATAATATAGCAGTACTGAGCAGTGTAGCTGTGAACCCAGCTCTGGGATTAAATAAGATGCTATCTAGAAAACAGCTTCTCTTTTTCTCACCTTTTCTCCCTCTCACCCATTGACTTCAAAAAGCAGTTATCACCCTAAGTGATCTGTTAGTCCCTTATGGCTTAAAGCGCAACTGCCATTTACATTTTTATTTAATACTAATGTAAAGCAAGTGATTATTATTTTTTTTATATATTTTATTTTCAATTTTTTTCCACATAATTTAACAACATGACAACAAACAATAGAAGCCAAATCACATGTAACAATAATAACAATAAAGGAAGAGAAGAAGAAAAAAAAAAAAAAAAAAAAAAAAAAAACACAAAAAAGAGAAGAGAAAAGAGGATCATACATTCAATGTTGCACCAAACATTTCCGGGTAAAGTGCAAATTGTTATAAATAAATTAGTATTATGATACAATAAATCAAAACTAGCTTATCTGCATCGTAATCAAATCAAATCAACCTCATCACGACATCACAGTATCCGTACCCTTTTCCTAGGCTATATAATATTTACTAACCACCCAGGGCTGCCACATCATTGTTACCTTTCTTTTCCTTGAGTTAGATTGAACCAACATTAATTCATATTTACAGTGTAAATTTACTCTTTCTATTATCTCTTTTATATTTGGAGGAGGAACTTCTTTCCATTTCGTTGCCAGCAATATACGGGTTGCTATCAATATGTGTGAAACTAACCCTCTTATTTGACTTGGAATATTTTCCAAACCAATATGAAGAATCGCCATACATGGATTAATTAATACCGCAACTCCCGTAATTTCCAAGATCACCTGCGCTATTACTGCCCAAAGAGGGGCAAGAGCCGGACACGCAAACCAAACATGTTTCTGAGAACCTACCTGTCCGCAACCTCGCCAGCATAAGCATGAGAGGTGCGGGCTGAACTTAGCAATTCTATTTGGGCACCAATACCATCTCAATTGCGTTTTCTTCAATTGTTCCATGTGATTTATACATGAGGACACTCTTTTGATCTCCTTTATACTATTCCCCCAGGCTTCTAAATCTATTGATTCTCCCAGCTCCTGTTCCCATTTCTCCATGTAAGGGGCTTTGATTCTTTCAACTGGGACTATTAAAGACTTATAAAACGTAGAAATTCCCCTTGTATTTAAATCCGAGGCCATAAAGCATTTGTTTATTCTCCCTCCCCAGATTCAGTACGTCCTAAAGATGAAATATTATCAAATAGGTGTCTAATTTGTAGATATTGGTAAAAGTGTCTACGTATCCCAGTATATTTATTGGATAGTTGGTCAAATGGGAGAAGCCCCATATTTCCCTCCATCTCTCCCAAAGTTTGGATTCCCGCATCCCACCATAATTGAAGGTTTAAATATGGGATATGGGACTCGATAGCATATACCGATATTGACGATCGAGGTATCCTAATAAAGGACGGGACCATTGTCCTCCATAACCTCACTGCCGCACGCATTGTTGGCAATAAGGGAGAGTTAGTGCTTATCTGAATTACCTCTGATTCCAATGCTAACCTGGTGGAACCTCGTCTTGAATAAAATTTTTCAATCTGTAACCATTTCTGATCACCAGTCATCTGCCACCATTCACGTAAACCAACCAAAACCGAGGCCTTATGATACAACATTAAGTCTGGAAACCCCATCCCACCTGCCTCTAATGGAAGGTATAATATTGTTTTAGCTATACGCGGTTTTTTATGGGCCCAGACATACTTACTAGCTAGGCGTTGCAAACCATGAATAAATTTTTTGGGAATATCCAGAGGAAGAGTCCTGAAATAATACAAAATTTTAGGGAGGGCCATCATTTTAAAAATATTTATACGAGCTATCCAAGATGATGTAATTTGATGCATCCCCTCTAATAATACTTTAATTTTTGTATGAAGATTTGTAAAATTAACTTTAATTATCTGGTCTGACGTAGTCAGAGTTATACCCAGGTATGGAATACCTTCATCCATCCACTGGAAGGGAAAAAGCCGCTTTAAATGTTCCTGGGAGGTTAATGATACCGCTATAGGGAGAATCACTGATTTATTCGTGTTTAATTTATAATATGATATTCTACTAAATTCCCCTAATTCAGATAAAACTGCGGAGAGGGACTGCTCAATATTCACACAAGAAATAATAACGTCATCTGCATAAAGACTGATTTTATGAGCCGCTGTCCCTACCTTCACCCTGAGATTAATGAAGAATTCCTAATCCTTTCTGCCAAAGGCTCCATACATAGAGCAAAAATTATTGGGGACAGGGGGCAACCTTGACGTGTCCCATTTGTTATATCAAAAGGTCTAGATAGGACCCCTGCTATCCATACTCTAGCCGCTGGCCCGGAGTATATTGCTAGTATCGCAGACAAAATTGGACCCATCAACCCAAACTTTTGAAGAACCCCCTTGACATATCCCAGTGCACCCTGTCAAAGGCTTTCTCTGCATCCAGTGACAGGAATGCACTGGGGAGGCCTGACAATTCTGCTACCCGAACTAGGTTCAACATCCGGCGTATTCCGTCTTTTGCCTCTC
>JARQOC010000002.1:686601033-686614091 GCA_033576535.1 Allobates femoralis
CCAGACAGCAGAATATACTTACTAAATAAAGAAGTTTTTACTGGACATGTGCCTCTTGATCTTGCTGTATTAAACAATTCCTAGGATTGCTCATTTCCGGATAATTGTGCAGTGTAAACAGGCTGCTAATCACCCAATGAATGGGCGTTTTGCTTAAAAGATCATTGTTCTCAGGAGCACAGCATCCAGGGGTGCAATAACCCTCCCTGCCACCTGAGCCGAAGAGCGGGGGTGAGGGGGTGCTATCACTGGTGGTGGGAGAATGGGGGGGAGTTTGTGCTATCACTGGTGGCGGGAGTGAGAAGCGGGGTAGGGGTGGCTATCGCTGGTGGCAGGAGTGAGAGGGAGGGTGCTATCACTAGCGGCGGGAGTGAGAAGCGGGGGGATGCTATCGCTGGCGTCGGGAGTGAGAAGCAGGGGGGTGCTATCGCTGGTGGCGGGATGTTTACCTGGCGTTGTGTTGTGTCAAGCAGCGGCTGCTGCAACCATCAGGCAGGAGACAGGATGACGCAATGTGCAGGGCGCCACCCCCCTGCAGCACTGCCGCTCCCCTGCCTCCTTGCCGCCTGAGCAAGAGGTTCGGGTTGTCAAATGGATGGTGCGGCCCTGACAGAATCCTATGTAAGCAGGAACTGTGCTGACAAGACCAATGGAAAAACAAGTGCACTGAACTATCTATAATTGATCTATTACAAATTATTCCATGCACATCTGAACCACAGTCTGCTAGTCTAAAAAAGCAATTAAAGGGACTCTGTCTGTCATTTTTTTTAACAGTAATAAAGACACTGGAACATGAAGTTGGAGAGTGAGTGATTCCCAGGAAGAGAGGTTCCCTGGAGGCAGCAGTACCCTGGAGGCAGGATACCCAGGAGGTAGCTCGCCCTATAGAGAAAGGCGAGGGAAGAATCACCACAAGCCGATACACCCCACAGCTAGACACTGACCATAGTGGGAGAACAACGGACCGGCAGCCGCAACCAGAATAGCTGGCCGGAGGACCCAGAGCTGACAACCGGGAGGCAAAAGGAGCCTGGTGAGCTCAAATCACACCTGGGTTACTGGAGGGCTAGGCCAGGACAGCCAGAGAGCCGGCTCTGTAAAGGTGTCTAGGGAGACTTCAAGACCCTAATCACGAGACATCCCAGCATGGTACGGGGACTCTATGACCCGTGACCTAAGTACCGCCATGAAGTAAGAACACAGCCATTGTACTAGGGCTAATGACCCTAAAGCAGAGGGAAGCATCACTAAAGATACCGTTACGGCCAGACCGAACCCGTGAGTGAGGACAGAGAGAGGCAAGCAGAGCCTGAAAGGTATCTTGAGGGAAGTGACGCAGAGGAACCTTCTGAGCTGCAGTAGAACCCAGGTCCCCGATAAAGTGTACGAACTGTGAACTGTGCTGTAACTTGCTTTTAAGAACAATGGAAAGTAAAGTACCTGGTCAGCTCAAAAGTGCCTGAGACTGTTTATTGCTAGACTGCAGCAGAGTCCCCACCTGCGGAACCACCTTGCTGTCTTTGCGTGCTGGCTGGAGACGCTGCCAGGAGAAACTGGTGCAGCATCCAGAGTACGCAGCCCCCACTACACCTGTCCCGGGGACACCCAGCCCTACACATGGAGGGCATACCATCTACGCTGCCCCTTATCATCGTCCCCAGCAGGAACACGGCAGTGGTGGTCACCCTGACCTCTTACTACGGGTGGCGTCACAAAAAACTCATCCCCCTTGTAAATACCCCTTTTTATTGCTGCATCTGGGACAACAGGACTGGGCAACGGCACTTTGACATCCCAAAGACAAAAGAGCCCGGTCCTGAGTACTCCGGTGCCTGTGGGTGCATCATAAAAATCATTAATGTACTATTTATAGTTCTCTTGCTATAAGCACCTGCACACCAAGCAGGCAGCAGTAAAAGTAATTGTCATGACTCCTGAGCAGTTTGAGATTCACAGTCTATAAGTGTTATTTAAATATCCATGCCTATCCAAGCTGGTATTCTGTCCCTCCCCTTAGTACTGGTTACACTGAAACTCTAAGGCTTCTGCTGGCTTCTGGGTAAAATCACTACAGTCTGTGCTATCTGTAAAAGATTTCAGTATATAGAAATAAGTCTGCTCACCCCTTCCCAGTTGAGGTGCTCAGAAAAAATTAGTATCAACAGTAAAGATTATTTCTGTCACACTCAAAGTGAAAAAGATAAAGTCTAAGTTCTGTTCATGTGAAGCAAATTTTGTTTATTTGGTCCTGATCTCACAAGGAATGCTGTATATCCACAACGTTTCGGCGATACATGCCTTGATCACGTAACAGCTAATTCCAATGGCATAAAAGCAAAGATACAGAACACGTATTAATATAGTCAAAAAAGACATAGCATCAAATCATTGCAAATGGCAAATCAAACAACAATATTTGTAGCCTATCACTTATTTCGTTAAACATGTTAATTTCTCTTTCATTAACAAAATATAACATAATGTAGTATACCATAGTATTGTGGTATACTATATGAAAGCAAACAAATCATCCAAGGTGAAACAAACAATGGTGTGTGTATACCTTTAAATCTGAGGTCCCGCTAGTAATTAATCTTGTGCGGATTTTATAAGACGGGTGCCAATGTTATATCTGATCACTAGAAAACATGTGTCAATCACAAGCATGTCTAGAATGCGTATGTAAAGAGAACATGACAATATAGGTAGAAGTGCCTTAGTGTTACCTCAATTAGATCATTAGAACTCCAATTATCATGGGGTGTTACTAAGTCAAAGGATTACCCTTGGTGAAGGTGCCATCCATCTAGTGCTTATATAACTAATGCCTATAAAGAGAGAGATAAACTTAACATGTATATGTATATGCATATCTGGATATGTACTTAGAAGTGGCAATATTCCATAACCAATTGGGCACCCAGAATATGGAGCACGGCACACCACCTACTTGTCACATGGAAAAGTGTTGTGTACAACTAATCCTAGTTCCAGATTAACATGGCCCCACTATGGAAAGACAACATAATCCAATATAATGCCCCAATCATGGCAATATGATATAGTAAAATGAAGGTCCCAGAGAGGGATTGCTTTACCTGACCGTGCAGTGTGCAGAGCGTGTGGACCGCTGGTGTAGAGCAGCGTCCGCGCTGAACACCACCCTTTAATAGCGAGTGGCCAATGACGATTACAACAGTGTCTGCCTTGTGCGCGTGCGCGCGAATCGCGTCTTGCGAGTCGCAGCGTCGCTCCGGACTAAGCCGGAAAGTAACGAAGTTGAAGAGAGCGAGTCAGTGTTGGGAGTGACAGCAGAGATCCCGGGCAAGGCCGGGAGGAGAACTAATTAGTTAGTCATGTGAACAATGTGTATCAGTGGTGACTACTGGTTAGTCATGTGAACAATGTGTATCAGTGGTGACTACTGGTACTGTAAGTATCCAGTGAATAAATGACATCCTCAGATTAGGACTCTGCAAACTGAAGGAAAAAAAAGGGGAAAATCAATATGCATGCATGAAGGAAAAAAATAAAAACATATACCGTATATACTCGTGTATAAGCCGACCCGTGTATAAGCCGACCCCCCTACTTTTTCCCCAAAAAACTGGGAAAACTTATTGACTTGCGTATAAGCCGAGGGTGGACTCCAGCACAGGTATACAACCCCCAGCAGTGAGGTATACAGCCCCCAGCAGTGTGGTATACAGGCCCCAGTAGTATGGTATACAGCAGCCCCCAGTGGTATACAGCAGGCCCCCAGGCGTATAAGCAGGCCCCCAGGGGTATAAGCAGGCCCCCAGGGGTATTCAGCAGGCCCCCAGGGGTATTCAGCAGGCCCTAGGGGTATCAACAGGCCCCCAGGGGTATACAGCAGGCCCCCATGGGTATACAGCAGGCCCCATGGGTATCAGCAGGCCCCCAGGGGTATACAGCAGGCCCCCAGGGGTATTCAGCAGGCCCCAGGGGTATCAGCAGGCCCCCGGGGGTATACAGCAGGCCCCCGGGGGTATATACAGCAGGCCCCCGGGGGTTTATACAGCAGCCCCCAGCACAGGTGTATACTGCAGCCCCCAGCAGTGTGATATACAGGGCCCCCGGCAGTGGTATACAGCCCCCCCGCCTAGTACCGGGCCCCCATGCTGCTGCACAGCATACAGTAGTTCATACATTACCATCTCCTGCAGCGCGCGCTTCCTCCATCTCCCGCCCGGCTTGTTGCTGTAGTGTCATGTGACGCGCCAGTCACATGACACTACAGGAAGATGCCGGCTGGGACATGGAGGAAGCGCGTGCTGCAGGAGATGGTAATGTATGAACTACTGTATGCTGTGCCGCAGCATGGGGGCCCGGTACTAGGCGGGGGGTTTTGGGGATGCATACCACTGCCGGGGGCCGCCAGGGGCTGTGTCCGGCAATATGCACTGCATCCCCTTGCCGGGGATGGACAGGGGGATGCGTGCATATCAATGAGGCAGGCCCACGTGACCACGCGGTGTCACTGCAGCCCCCTCCTGCCTCTCCTGCCCCCAGTCAGAGCCCCCGTCCCCGTCACACTCAGCACACACATGTATATACTCGTGTATAAGCCGAGGGGGGACTTTTCAGCCCAATTTTTGGGCTGAAAAAGTCGGCTTATACACGAGTATATACGGTACTTATATATACAAATGGTACATATTCCTGTGGGATAATAATGAATGACCAGATCTCTTACAGACTATAGTCACCACGTTTACGTATACATTAAGCACTTGGATATGACAATGTCACACATAGATAAAGGAGGCGGTGCACTAAACTAGGGAATTTAAAGAGACATGTACCCAATTTTTCAGAAACGTTCAAATGTTCTACAAATGGAATTTATGTGATTATTTCGTATTCCCTATTTAAGCCCCGCGGTTCCAATGTATCCAATGTGTGGATCCAATAACTCTCTTTTTCTTTCAACTTTCTGATTCTGTCACCCCCTCTCCTGGATAAGGGTACTTGGTCAATGACCTGAAATTTTAATTGTGAAATCCCATGGCCACAGGTATTAAAATGATGTGGGATTGGTAAAAGATCCTTTTTACACCGGATGGTGGACTTATGCTGACTGATGCTGTCTCGGACATGCTGGGTAGTTTCCCCAACATATCCGAGACCACACGGACACTTGATGAAGTAAACTACGTATGAGGATTCACACGTGAAGAATCCCCTGATCTCAAATCTTTTCCCTGATCTTGGATGAAAGAAGTATTCCCCCTTGGTCACATGCGAACATTGCACTTTGAGTGTGACAGAAATAATCTTTACTGTTGATACTAATTTTTTCTGAGCACCTCACCTGGGAAGGGGTGAGCAGACTTATTTCTATATATTGACTCTTTTTCGTTCTGGCTCCCAAATGTCCTTCCAAACCTTTTCCTTTAATCACGATGAAGCAACTTCTATATTATCCAGGGTGAACTCGAGTTCACCGTTCTTAACTGTCCCACCAGAGGAGCTTAAGACCAAAGACTTTGAGAAGGATTTGCGCAAGAGGATCGCCCTAGATCTACATAGTGCAACCCTTGCTGAATATTACAGGGTGCAAAGGATACCCAGAGGGCTCAGGGTTTCCCTAAGACCGACACTTTTCCAAGATAATTCAGGTTATTGTGATAAATTTGAGCAGATCTTAAATAAATGCTCTATGGACATCATGCTACTCACCATAGACTATATCCAGGATGAGCTTCTGACTTTGGATGAGAAGATTAAGGCGACCGAGACCCAGTTGACTCAAACTATTAAAGACTTTAAGAACATTAAATCTAAGATCAATACAACGATCAATGAGTTTAAGAAAGCTCTACAAAATAGGAAACGGGCAAAGTTCAACAGAGACGAAGAAGACTATCTAAAAAATCAGGTGTACTTCTGGAAGTTCACCGATTATTCTCGCTTCCGGGCACCTCGCAAACCATGGTCTACTACGTCCAGTTCAGACGGGGACCAGGGGAACAACCGGCCCGGTCCCTCGGCTCCTTTTTTAGATTCTCGCCGAGGACGGTCCTCAAAAGGAAGACGCGGCGGAGTAAGAGAGGGCGCACTGACCAGATCTCAGGTAGGTCAGATAATATAGTATACAATATTTCTTCATATTGCTTATCGCCATCAGAAGCTAATCTACTACAGAAGGGCCTTTCTTTTTGTCCAGTACCATCGTTCAGTACTTTCCAGACAGAACAGGAATTGCAGAGGTTTTTTCGTAGTGTTAGACTAAAGGCACATTTTTCATCTTTACAGCCAATCCCTATGTCAACCAATCCACAATTTTCGACTTTTAACCTTAAGAACCTGGGTTTACATACCCCGAGTAATTTTCAGCCACCAAGGAACATGCATCCTGCTGAGACATACATTTCCATTGTACAAAGAGAAGTTTCAGAAATATTCCAAAAAATTACACGTGGGGAATTACATATTAGACATAATCTCACGGTAAAAGGTAGAAAAGGAATTGACAAATGCAATAGCAGCACACCACCACAAGGAATATAATCAATTTCAATGAGACTTTATTTAGAACGGATAACACACATCTAAAAACATTAAAAACAGTTTTCGGACCGACAGTCCGCAGGAAATAGGGCTCCACAGATGACAATATTAAATCAACATATCCAGTCTTGAATACTGAATTGACACACTGCATATAAATGATAGATCAAAAAACCATGTGATCATACAATAATTCATCTCACACTCCACATATGCACATGATTGGAGGATTGACCACAACTCAGTGTCAAATTTTGTGCAAAAAATCAATATTCAATGTATTGCTGTTGGAACAGCAGACTGTTATGCAATCCCTAAAGTGCTTGAAACTCCTGTATACAACCACCAATAAAGAATAATGAAGCCGAGGCACACAGCTGCTAATGCATAGGACACCGTGCAAATCAAGGCACGGAGGGCTGCATGTAAAATGAACACAATGTAATGGAAGGTTTCTCTCACCACTTGCCCATTTGTCCTGAGCGCTGTGTGCCCGGGAATGAAAGTCCATCCAGAGCCGGTGTGGTGCTGGAATGTTGCGGGAGGGGAGGGGGGGTCTCTAGCCTCAGGAAAGGTAAGAAATGTTGTGAGGAGCGAGGAGCCCGATACCCCACGCGTATCGCCGCTAAGCAAGCGGCTTTTCTACCTTTTACGTTCTTTCCGTTGACAAAGCAGCACCCCCTGACCCTTATTGGGACATTCGATTCCAGGGTGGTGCACCTCATTGTTTGGTTCCATAATCTCACGGTAGATGAATCCAGGTCCTTACAAAACCTTTCCACAAATAGATCCATTATTGTGAAACCAGCGGACAAGGGAGGCGCCATTGTAGTTATGAACAAGACTCAGTATACACAAGAGGTACATAGACAATTACGAGACGTTGACACCTACTCTCCTATCCCCAGAAATCCTACGGCAGATATAAAGGAGAGATTAATTGATTTTATTCAACGGTACAAAATTCTTAATGTCATTGATGACAAGCTTGCTGATTACTTACTACATAGGAATCCGGTCATCCCGGTTTTCTATGTTCTGCCTAAGATCCATAAAGACTTACATAATCCACCTGGTAGACCAATTGTTGCGTCAATGGAATCTATCCTCTCACCCCTATCTAAAACCTTAGATAAGATATTAACCCCATTGGTCTTTGGGATAGAATCTTTTATCAAGGACACATCAGACTTTCTTTCCAAGATACAGACTGTTACCAATCTAACTGATGAAACCCTTCTGGTAACCATAGATGTTAATAGTCTGTATACCTCCATAGAACATCACGTTGGCATTGACTCGATTGAGTCATTTTTAACATCGAGGACATCATTTACGTTACTTGAAAAGAATTTTTGTAAGGATGCTCTACAATTAATATTACACAATAATTTCTTTCTTTTTGAGGATACATTCTTTTTGCAAAAGAAAGGGACTGCGATGGGCTCACATGTAGCACCACCATATGCTAACATTTTATGGCCGAATTTGAGCGGAAATAGGTGTACACTCACCAGCTGTACAAATCACATGTTTCATTATGGCTTCGTTTCATAGACGATATTTTTTTCATATGGCGGGGTACTAGAGAGGGATTAGATCAATTCTTCAGTGACCTTAATAGCTACATACCGGGGCTCAATTTTTCCCTTAACTGCGATTCTTCTTCTGTAAGTTTTCTGGATACTCAAGTAACTCGGACACCAGAGGGTACACTCATTTCTGACTTATACTGCAAACCTACGGACAGAAATAGTCTACTTTTGTATACCAGTTGTCATCCCAAACACTTAAAGAGGGCATTACCCAAATCACAGTTAACCAGGGTCGAGCGGATAGTTTCCAATCCCGAAGTCAGGGAGACTAGACTAAAAGAAATGCAATCCAAATTTAAAGCTAGGGGTTATCCCAATAGCACATTAACGTCTACGACCATTAATTCTAATAGGGCAATAGGTGAGAAACGGCTAGCATTTGTCAATACATATCATCCCTAATTTGATCATTTCTATCGTTAGGAAACACTGGGGTATACTCCGTTCCGCTTACCCTAGAGTAGCGGAATTTACATCCAACCCTTTATGTTGCTTTAAAAGACCTAGGAATCTAAGGGATCATCTCGTACGAGCCGATATAGGTTCTACAATACCTAGAATGGTTCAAAGAACACTAACCACGACTAGAAGGGGTACTTTCCCCTGCATCAGTTGCATGCAATGTTGGCATGTGACCAAGGGGAATACTTCTTTCATCCAAGATCAGGGAAAAGATTTGAGATCAGGGGATTCTTCACGTGTGAATCCTCATACGTAGTTTACTTCATCAAGTGTCCGTGCGGTCTCGGATATGTTGGGGAAACTACCCAGCATGTCCGAGACCGCATCAGTCAGCATAAGTCCACCATCCGGTGTAAAAAGGATCTTTTACCAATCTCACATCATTTTAATACCTGTGGCCATGGGATTTCACAATTAAAATTTCAGGTCATTGACCAAGTACCCTTATCCAGGAGAGGGGGTGACAGAATCAGAAAGTTGAAAGAAAAAGAGAGTTATTGGATCCACACATTGGATACATTGGAACCGCGGGGCTTAAATAGGGAATACGAAATAATCACATAAATTCCATTTGTAGAACATTTGAACGTTTCTGAAAAATTGGGTACATGTCTCTTTAAATTCCCTAGTTTAGTGCACTGCCTCCTTTATCTATGTGTGACATTGTCATATCCAAGTGCTTAATGTATACGTAAACGTGGTGACTATAGTCTGTAAGAGATCTGGTCATTCATTATTATCCCACAGGAATATGTACCATTTGTATATATAAGTATATGTTTTTATTTTTTTCCTTCATGCATGCATATTGATTTTCCCCTTTTTTTTCCTTCAGTTTGCAGAGTCCTAATCTGAGGATGTCATTTATTCACTGGATACTTACAGTACCAGTAGTCACCACTGATACACATTGTTCACATGACTAACCAGTAGTCACCACTGATACACATTGTTCACATGACTAATTAGTTCTCCTCCCGGCCTTGCCCGGGATCTCTGCTGTCACTCCCAACACTGACTCGCTCTCTTCAACTTCGTTACTTTCCGGCTTAGTCCGGAGCGACGCTGCGACTCGCAAGACGCGAATCACGCGCACGCGCACAAGGCAGACACTGTTGTAATCGTCATTGGCCACTCGCTATTAAAGGGTGGCGTTTAGCGCGGACACTGCTCTACACCAGCGGTCCACACGCTCTGCACACTGCACGGTCAAGCAATCCCCCTCTGGGACCTTCATTTTACTATATCATATTGCCATGATTGGGGCATTATATTGGATTATGTTGTCTTTCCATAGTGGGGCCATGTTAATCTGGAACTAGGATTAGTTGTACACAACACTTTTCCATGTGACAAGTAGGTGGTGTGCCGTGCTCCATATTCTGGGTGCCCAATTGGTGATGGAATATTGCCACTTCTAAGTACATATCCAGATATGCATATACATATACATGTTAAGTTTATCTCTCTCTTTATAGGCATTAGTTATATAAGCACTAGATGGATGGCACCTTCACCAAGGGTAATCCTTTGACTTAGTAACACCCCATGATAATTGGAGTTCTAATGATCTAATTGAGGTAACACTAAGGCACTTCTACCTATATTGTCATGTTCTCTTTACATATGCATTCTAGACATGCTTGTGATTGACACATGTTTTCTAGTGATCAGATATAACATTGGCACCCGTCTTATAAAATCCGCACAAGATTAATTACTAGCGGGACCTCAGATTTAAAGGTATACACACACCATTGTTTGTTTCACCTTGGATGATTTGTTTGCTTTCATATAGTATACCACAATACTATGGTATACTACATTATGTTATATTTTGTTAATGAAAGAGAAATAAACATGTTTAACGAAATAAGTGATAGGCTACAAATATTGTTGTTTGATTTGCCATTTGCAATGATTTGATGCTATGTCTTTTTGACTATATTAATATGTGTTCTGTATCTTTGCTTTTATGCCATTGGAATTAGCTGTTACGTGATCAAGGCATGTATCGCCGAAACGTTGTGGATATACAGCATTCCTTGTGAGATCAGGACCAAATAAACAAAATTTGCTTCACATGAACAGAACTTAGACTTTATCTTTTTCACTTTGAGTGTGACAGAAATAATCTTTACTGTAAAAGATTTCAGTTTATATGAACTTGTTTTCCTGCAGACGTGTAATGTGAGTATCTGCTGAGCACATGATCAAATGTTTCTAAAAGCACAAAGAAATATCTCAGAGCACACATGACCCACCCCAGGGCCTTGGGGTACCCGGGTCCTGGGTGTTGATTCAGTGGTGTTGTCACGGGTGACTTGCCCGAGCCCATGGTCCTGGTGGTTGCTAACAAAAAGTATAAAATAAAATAAAAAGGAGTTTGTGACGCCACCTACGGTACCCGGTAAAGATACCGGAGCTGCCTTTAGACATCCGGTGATGGTGTTGCTGCAGCTAGATGATAACGCTCCCCGTAGGTGGAGCGGGACTCTCTGGGCAGGGATGGATGCAGGGATTTCACACAGGGAGACAGCTCTGGTACGGTCTATGTTCTGGGCAGGATCAGGAGCCGTAATAGACACACACGCTGGGAGTTGTTGTCATACCTTTTACTGATGGTATTGCAGGTAACATCCAGGGTACACTCCAGGTGGTCGGGAGGCACTTTAGGATTTCCACACCCGATGAGTTATGAGGCCTCCTTGTCCCTGTGTGTGTGCTAATGTCCTGGCCTGCCTGAAGCTCAGCCCTGACCTCTCCTGTGTTCCTTGCTTTTATTGCAAGTGGTGAGAACCTGTTGCTGAGCACTGCTCCTCTCCTGCAGTCCCTGGCTCTCTAGTACGCTATGCTACAAGCGTCCCAGGAGACTGAAGTCTTCTGGTTGTCCAGTGCTTTCTCTGCTGGGCTAGTTTTCCCCTCACAGAATCGGACTCCTGTGTCCGGGTGGTTTCCTGGGGTGAACCGGTATGGTTCCTTTGCCCTCACTCTGTCTTCGCCTTGCCTCCGACCCTCACTCTTGGGTCCTTACACTGGCTAGGCTTCCCTCTTGCATGGGCCTAGCGAGGCTCTGTTCACCAGGATGTGTTCACAGTCCTCCCTGGAACTGAACATTCTGCCTAACTCCTCCCCCGTAAAATAAGATGAATAGCGGAGGTGCAATGTGTGAAACCTTTTTAACAAGATGGTGTTTAATCTAAGTGCTCTTTGCACTTACCTTTGCAAGTTGTGCAAACCCTGCACAACCCTGGAGACAGCGCTAGTAGTGGGGCTCAGGCCGGTCTCCGGTCCACCAAGGATGGCGTTGCCGCCTGGAGATTTCCTCCACCGCCTCTGGGCTCCGGGCTGTGTAACCATGCTCCTCCGGCTTATCCCCGCACTTCCTCTGCTGGTCACATATTCGGACAAACCGGAAATACATCATGCAAGGTCCTGTAGCTCTCTGCTCGTTGCCCCAGCAACTCCAGGTCCTTCCATGTTGGTAATACAAGCTGCTCCTGCCGCTGCCGCTCCAAGGTGGAATGAATTTGATTACAAAACCAGCGGTCTGATATGGAGCGCTAAGTATTACACAACACAGAATTATTAAAAAGTCACAGACCTTCATTGAACCTCCACTGCCCACTATGTGTTTCAATGGTGCCAAACCGTCTTCTTCAGGTGTAATCTAGTAGAGATTCCACCTAAAGAAGATGTTTTGGCACTGTTGAAATGCCTAGTGGGCAGTGGAGGTTCAATAAAGGTCTGTGACTTTTAAATAATTCTGTGTTGTGTAATACTTAGCGCTCTATATCAGACCGCTGGTTTTGTAATTGAATTAACTCCTCCCCCAGGCCTGAATTTATAGGGGATGTTGTCTGAAAGCAGCAAGTAGAGCTCCCCCTTCAGGTCTGGGGTGGAAAGTGTTGTATGTGTAAGGGTACCTGATGTGGAAATCCCTCTGTGCAACAGGTGGTTCTGTGACACTTACCTGCAGGGGTGCCACACACACTACACACATTCCTCAGATACACACAATGAAGATCTCAGATCTAAGAGCACACATATGCTTCCCCCTCCTTACTCCTCTGTCTGCAATGAGTCACACAATATAAAACCCATAGGAGGGCTGGGCAGTGATGCATGAATATTCATCCCTTGGGGCGTGGGCAGCAGAGAATTCACTGTGATTGACAGTCGGAATGAATCTTTTATTTTGAAGTTTACACAGGATAGAAAGGAAGCATAAATGATAGAAATACATGAATAGAGAAAGCTTATAGAAAGGAATTAGAAAATGATATCAGTTACATATAGATTTTTGACCTGGCAGATTCCCTTTATATAATAACCATGCCAATCAGTTTGATCCATCAGTGTAATGTAGATTTAGTCTCGGTGGGCAAACAAGTACCGGAATCTGTTAATTTCTATCTACAAGTTCCACTGCGTTTAACTTAACATAAACAGCTTTGTAGAGAA
>JARQOC010000002.1:686614191-686630095 GCA_033576535.1 Allobates femoralis
TCTCTAGAAGTAGAAGATTCATCTAAGACGTCGAAAGTTCTTGATTGAAGATTGAAGAACCGCTTATCAAGTGTCATTGGAGATTAGTGATTTGGAGCTATAGAATCCAGGAGACCGTTAGGAACGAGGTTGAAGTCTCCAAGGACAATGAGATCCCCTTTTCTTATTTCTTGAACTTTATTAAAGAGATACGGTAATTCATTAAAGTAATTTGTCCTCCGTTGGGAAAATAGACATTCACTTAGTACTGATAGGGTTGTTTAAAAAACAAATTAATAAATGGTACCTTCCAGATTTATCTTTGAGTTCTGATACCAATTTGAAAAATAAAGTGCTCTTTATAATACAGTAGTAGAGATACAGCCATTTTTTATTATTTTAATTAAAAGCGTTGAAAATGTGCTGAAAATTTCTGTGTTCAAATTTTAGATATTTGTTTTTAGCAAGTTTTGTCTCTTAGGTAGTAAATGGAAAATAATAAGATAAGTAAAAACTTAAACATTTGATAACCATATATAAAAAAGTGCACAAGTGATGAGTGTACCCTGGTGCTGGCACTAAGACCAAATGATCAGCAAACAAGGCAACCCACAAAAGCTAGATCATCGAGTTATCACAAATGACCCACAACATACCATCTATTGTGTTTACAACAAGGTCACCTACAATGTGCTACAACCAAGATGAACCAACTGTGGAGATGAACTGTCTCTGGTTTTGTAGCCAGACTGGAACGATCTCACCATATTCTTGTTGCTCTCAGAAGAATGCATAGCCGTCAGACTTTTGAGGCTGGGTTGCATCCTAGTAGCCTTGACAGCAAACCTATTCATTCAGGATGGCATTCCTTATATGACATGCGTGGTTCTCCTGAGTGTTTCTTTCACATCAACGTATTGCAATTTCGCGGTAGATCTGGCAGATGTCGCCGCACCTACCAGATCTACCACTTAATGACCGACTTGCGGCACCAATCCGGCAAAACCATTCATTCTCTCTGGGGCTTGCAACAAGTGGGTATTGCCAAATCCGGCAGATCCGGCACTTGCAACAGTGCAAAAAAAATGCTGCTAACAGCACTTTTTTGTGGTGCCGTAAGTGCCGGATTCGGCAATACCGCACTTGCCACAGCCAACCGCAAGACCCATAGAGAATGAATGGGCTTGCCGAATCTAGTGCCGCCAGTCGGCTGTTATAGCAGTCGCAGATGTGGCAACATCTGCCAGATCTACCGTGAAATTGCAATACCACCGATGTGAAAGCACCCTTAGTCATCAGCAAGTAATGAAATTAGGGCACACTGCCACATCCTCACTGGCAGATAAATACAGCCCACAACTGCATGTGTCTACAGCTCTTGTGCCTATGCTGTGGGATTGTTCCAGTCTGGCTAGAAAACAGAGACAGTTCGTCTCCATAGCTGGTTCATCATGGTTGTAGCACATTATGGCTAGTTTCACACTGCAGTTTTTTCCCTGATCAGGTTCCATCCAGTTTGTGTGCCAAAACCAGGATGTCTCCAAAATCAGAATCAGTGTCGATCTTTCAATTATAGTTTTTCTCTGCAAGTTCCTCTCCTAGTTTTGGCACACAAACCGGATGGAACCTAATCAGGCAAAAAGCTGCAGTGTGAAACAAAGATGGTACAGTATGTTGTGGGTCATTTGTGATAACTGGATGATCTAGCTTTTATGGGTTGCCTCATTGCTTGATCATTTGGTCTTAGTGTCAGCACCAGGGTACACTCATCATTTGTGCACTTTTATATATGTTATCTATAGGTATCATATCGTTTTAAGATCTCCTATTTTAATTGTGCTCTCTGGAATCCATGGTCTGTATGTAACAAACTTCCCTTCATTCATAACTGATACTGCTTCCCCTGCTGCTATTTCTTACGGTGGCCTACACTTCTCCCATTCTCAAACACCTGGGAACAGACATGGTGGTGGCATTGGTTACTCCTGTCCACCCAATGTACTTTCCAGGTCATCCCTCCAGCCCCATCAGTCTCAGTCCCTTCTTTTGAGGTTCACACCATTAGGCTATTCCATCCCCTTCCCCTCAGAGTAGCAGTGGTATACTGCCCCCCAGGGTCACCCACCCAGTTCCTTGACCATTTCTCTGCATGGCTGATACACTTCATGTCCTCAGAATTACCAGCCCTCATTCTGGAAGACTTTAACATCCCCATAAACAGCCCCATCTCTCCATCTGCATCCCAGCTGCTATCTCTAACCACATCTCTTGGCCTCTCACAGCTCTCAACCTCTGAGACACACAGGGATGGTAATACCCTTGACCTGGTCTTTACCCGACTCCCCTCAACCTCCTCTCTAGATAATTTATCTCTTCCCCTCTCTGGCCACAACTTTCTCTCCTTCACGCTCACTAACCTCACCCACCACAGCCCTACCCCTACCTATCAAACATCCAGAAATCTACAAGTCATTAACTCTCATGCACTCACAGACCTCTCATCTCATCACTGTCCCCAATCTCCTCATTCTCCTGTCCAGATCTGGCAGTAAATCACTATAATAACATTCTCAGAAGCACCCTGGACAAAGTAGCGCCCCTCACCCTCAGAACCTCCAAACATAGAACAAAACAGCCCTGGCTCACATCACAAACTCGATTTCTCCAGCGATGCTCTCGAGTGCTGAACGCCTATGGAGGAAAACTCACTCACCAAAAGACTTTATCCATTATAAATTCATGCTAAAAACCTACAACTCTGCCCTTCACCTACTTCACCACCCTGATTTCCTCACTATCCAACAATCCAAAAAAACTTTTCAACATCTTTCACTCTCTCCTCAGTTCTAAAGTGCAGGCCCCCATCACTGACCTCTGTGCTGATGATCTGGCCTCTTACTTTATGGAGACAATAGACAACATCCGCCAGGAAATCAGCTTCCAGCCTCCAAGTGCTGCCACTCCCATTCTACCCCACATCTCCTCTGCTCACTCTCCACATTTGACCCAGTTACAGAAGAAGAAGTTGCCAGGCTCCTCTCTTCCACTCGTCCCACTACATGCACCACTGACCTCATTCCCTCACACCTACTCCAGTCTCTCTGTCCGGTCATCACCACTCACCTAACCAAAATATTCAACCTCTCCCTCTCTTCTGGCATCTTCCCCTTCTCCATCAAACACTCGATCATTACTCCATTATTATAGAAAGCTTCTCTCGAACCCATCCTGCACAAATAACTACAGACCAGTCTCCAATCTCCCCATCATCTCTAAACTCCTGGAGTGCCTGGTCTACTCCCACCTCACCTGTTACCTCTCCACTCACTCTCTTCTAGATCCATTACAGTCTGGGTTCCACCCCCTTCACTCTACAAAAACTGTCCTCATCAAAGTGACCAATGACCTACTGACAGCAAAATGTAATGGTGACCACTCTCTGCTTATTCTTCTTGATATCTCTGCAGCTTTTGACACTGTTGACCACCATCTCCTACTCTCTATGTTGCACTCCATTGGTATAAAGGACACGGCTCTCTGCTGGCTCTCTTCCTACTCTTTCTGACCGCTCTTTCAGTGTATCATTTGCTGGCTCCACTTCCCCCCCTCTTCCTCTCAATATTGGGGTCCCTCAGAGTTCAGTCCTTGGACCTCTTCTCTCTCAACACGGCCCCGATTGGACACACCATCAAGCAGATTTGGCTTCCAGTACCATCTCTATGCTGACGACACACAATTATACACTTCAGCCCCTGACCTTACCCTGCGGTTTTAAGAACACCAATGACTGTCTAGCTGCAGTTTCCAACATCATGTCTGCTCTCTATTTAAAACTCAACCTTGCCAAAACTGAACTTCTTTTGCTCCCACCCTCCACTAACCTCCCTAAATCTGACATCTCTCTCTCAGTGCGCGGTACCACGATAACACCTAGGCATCAGGCTCACTGTCTGGGTGTCACGTTTGACACCGATCTTTCCTTCACCTCCTATATACAATCTCTCTTACGCTCTTGTCGCTTACACCTGAAGAACATCTCTAAGGTCGCCCCTTTCTCACCATGGAAACAACTAAAACCCTTACTGTGGCCCTAATCCACTCTCGCCTTGATTATTGTAATTTCTATTAATTGGCTTCACTCTCTAAGCTTTCCCCTCTACAGTGCATCCTGAATGCAGCAGTCAGGATCACCTACCTTGCAATCGTTACCTAGATGCCTCCGCTCTGTGCCAGTCATTACACTGGCTACCTATACACTACAAGATCAAGTTCAAATTGCTTGTTCTCACCCACAAAGCTCTTCACAATGCAGCACCCCCCTACATCTCCTCCCCATCTCTATCTATCACCCCACCCGTTCTCTACGTTCTACAATTGATCTTCAACTAACATCTGCACTAATCTAATTCTCCCACTCCCGACTCCAAGACTTCCCCCGAGCTGCACCAATTCTCTGGAATGCTCTACCCCAAGAAATCAGGAAAATCCACAACTTGCATGGCTTCAGACGCTCAATAAAAACACATCTTTTCAAGGCGGCCTATCCATGGTCCCTAACAAAATTCCTTTGTACTGTACATAGCCCATTCACTATCTCTCTCGACAAAACCCTCTTCTTCAAACTCCACCAAACCCAAAAGGTTTATACAGATTGTCTGGTGACCATTCATGTAACTTTATTTCTATCCCCCACATCCTCAAGATGCCTGGACCATCAGTGTAATAAGCCCCTGTACTTTTGTGTAACCCCTATCTCCCTTGTAGATTGTAAGCTCTTTTGAGCAGGGTCACCTTTATTTTTGCTTTATCTATTGTATTGTATTTTTCACATTGATTCTATGCTTATTGTATTGTTTCCTATTATTGTACTGCATCTCTACTGGAATTACTGCATTATATCGTGTATTTTCTTACTGTATTATATTGTGTATTTTCGTTTTAACCTCTGTATTGTAAAGCGCTGCAGAATATGTTGGCACTATATAAATAAAGATTTATTATTATTTTTTATTATTATTATAAAAGTTAAGTTTCAGGTCTTATTTTTTATTTACTAAGTCAACAGTTGATTGCTGTGTAACTCTGAAATAAGTGACTAAATTGAAAAAACCCAGTGCGGTGTCTACAAGTTTTGTCTCTTGTAAACAGATGATTTCACATTTGCTGTTTTCAATTTCCTTCCATAATAGGTGTTTTATTGCAGGATTATTGAGGCCTTTAACATTAAAAGAAAGGAATTTGGTGTTCATTGGTATAGGTTTTCTAAGGGGAAGGAGTTAAAAAATAAAAGGAGAGAATAAGAAGAGTGAGAAAAGTAAAGGTAGGAGGTGAGAAAGAGAGATGAATGATGATAGTAAAAGTAACAGAGAAGAAGTAATACGAGTAAAACACACTAACTTTGTATGTCTGGGAACTTGCAATCTACCTTATGGAGAGGAGTTTTCCTGCAATCATAAGAAGACAGTTAAGTAGGTAAGGAGATTTAAAGCCACATTCCCTCTAGGAAATATGCAAATTTCACTTCAGTAAGGAAGTGGATGAACTCCAGCGCCATCCTTTAAGTAGCTCCTCAAAGTCATAATCGCTTTCTAACAAGCTTTTTAATATGACTAGGGATTTGTGCCAGATCAGAACCCCAAACTGCAGACGCTGCGTTTCGGGGTAACTGCCCCTCATCAGTGTAGTGTGTGGGATATTCTGATCTGGCTGTGTGAGTGGGCTAAGACAAGGTCTGGGAACTTGCTATCAACCTTATGGAGAGGAATTTTCCTGCAACCATGAGAAGACAGTTGAGTAGGTAAGGATATTTAAAGCCACATCCCTCCTCTATGAGGAGGCGCTGGAGTTCATCCACTTCCTTACTGAAGTGCAAATTAACTTTGTATGTGTAATTTAATACTTAACCTAAAATAGATGCAAAATATATATTAAAAAATAATATGTTAAAATGAAAAACTTGATCCATTTTTGATCCCTTTTTTTGTGATTGATTTTTATTTACTATTACAATGGAGATAATGGAGAAAACAGGAGAAAAAACAGATCACTAATTGATGCCCATTCCTTTTCTGGATGCATTTTCGGCTCCTAAAAACAGAACAGTAAAAAATGCAGTGACTGCACAGTTTTTCTGAAAACTCATCGACTTTGCTGGAAATCACAGAAAGTGATCTGTTTTCCATGCAAAAAAGGATCACAAAAGACAGATCAAACTGCACAGGGTGAACAAGGTCTTGATGGGATAACTGGGGGCTACTGTCATCCCCATACTCCTATTTCCGATAGAAGTATTACTGTGTATTGTACTTGTGATCAAGTCTCTTAACAAAAAAACATACTTTCTTACATATAAAAAACTAAAAATGTCCAATGTGTTATATTAATTAAAAGAATTGAAAATAATTGCTATTTCTATTTCTTTAAACACCCAGCTTTTCCAATATCACATTATTTATCCTGTATAAAATACATGGTTAAAAAACAAAAATATCAAAGACAATATGTACCCCAAAATGGTTCTGATAAAAGTACAGCTTATGCCCCTCCAAAAGAACCCAAACCTTCATACACCTCCAGTGACAGAATGACAATAGTTATGGCTCTCGAATATGGGTCATAAACTCAATTTTTACTTTTCTAAAAGTAGTGTAACATAAAAAATTATTAATATTATTATACTATATTAGTTTGTTACACTGACCCACAAGATAAGGTTAAATATTAGTATAATTTATACTTTGCAATGAACATGCTAAAAATAAAACCAGAACAGGAATTGAAGAATTGCATGTCCTTTGTCCACTTTTCCTGTTTTTCGTTGCATTATACCATAACTTAAAAGATTGCACTCAAACTTGCACTAATCCCACTAAAAATAAATAGGATCCCTCATATAGACATGTAGGTAGGTACGGCACAAGAAGGATCACCAAATCCCAAGCTTATATAATCAATGCAAAGGTAAGGAAAAGATAGCGTGTAGAATGGACCAGGATCAAGCCAATTAATATATCTCAATAACTTTATTATCCATAGAAAAAACAAGTACACACATGTGCAATGACAAACATTTAAAAACAATTAAAATAGCAGACAGGCTGCTAACATCAAGACTGGCTGCAATGAACAGGAAGCACTAAATGACATAATGATCAGTGGAATCACAAAAAATCAAATCTATTTCCAGAGCAGACATATAATCAATAGCACTGATAGACAGGCCTGTATCTGGATTAACAGGTGGGTAAACCCCCTACAAATTCGTATACATCTTAGAAGACAGGCAGGCTAGTCATCATACATCAGATAATGCATCAAATCAACTGGAAAATACATGTGAAACCAAGGAAAGAGCAAAAAGCAACTAATATGCATTGTTGTCAAAGGTGCCCTGTAAAATTACCATCATTGCCCACTGAGGGGTATATGTTTGCAGCCAGTCAGGACCAAAGGACCCTCACCCAAAGCGTGTCGCCCCCCTATACTGGGGGCTTCCTCAGGGGTCAGAGGGGTCAGAGGCTTGTACTTGTTTTTTCTATGGATAATGAAATTATTGAGATATATTAATTGGCTTGATCCCGGTCCATTCTACAGGCTATCTTTTCCTTCCCTTTGCAAATAGGATCCCTCAGTAATGTTAATGGAAAACTAAAAAGGTATGGAAGATGGGGACAAAAAAAGCCAAAAAAAGCGGGAAAATGGCTGCAACTAGGAGTTAAACGACTGCAAGCAAAGATCTATAAAATAATTAGAGACTGATACAGGAGGATTACTGGAAAGCTGGACTTCTATAAAGAGAAGCATTTTTAATATTTTTATTTGTTGATGCCAGAGTGTCATGAAAATGTCAGGTTTATATATTCTGCAAAATCTGACTTGACACGGTATTGGAGGGAGTCTCTTATGCAATAGACTAGCTGTAGAGCCCGGCGTAGCCCGGGATAGTAACTAACTGGTCTTAGTTATAACTCAATAGAATGTTTATGTGGCACATAAACGTCACAAAATAGACAGAAAATGTATTATTGTAAACTCCTCCGCCACTCCCCAAAACCACCCCTCAAAAAAGTCCACCCCCCCCCAACCCACACCCCTGCATCCCCACTCAAAAAAAGCCCCCGGCCCCTAAACCTGCACCCTTACCACCCACATTGCCTCCAAATATGACCCCCCAAATTGCCCCCCCAAATCCACACACCACCACAAACCCACACCCCCTCCCCAAAAAAATGTCCCCCCAAATCCTAAGTCCCCAAAATAAATGCTCCCAGCCCCCTAAACTGCACCCCCCAAAAAAAAGCCCCAGCCCCCATGAATCTGCACCCCTTAAAACACCCCCCCAAACCTGCACCTCCCCAAAATAACAGCCCCCCGCACCTGCATCCCGCACCCTGCCTCCCCACTCCCCCAGGTTGCTCTCCCCACGCAGCCAAGCCCATACACACTCTCAGGTTTTAATATATAGATTATTTGTGATGCTCTTTTGTGTTTTTGAAAAGTATTCAGTATTTATCTCAGCACAGGAACATTTTTTTAAAGACAACCAATTGTGGAAAGTCTGACTATTCCAATATCTATTAATTAGAATTAACTTTAAAATGAACCTTTTTTTGGTGTCAGCCAAAAATGTGCTTTGCGCTCCTGACGGCTACTGTGCAGGGTGATGGGGGGAGGCTTGTTCCATGTGCTGTCCATGTGACCTGGCCCATCAGAGGCTTCTTTGTATGCGGGTGATGTGGTATAGGTGTTACGCTCCATATTCCTGTGCTGTCCTTCAATTCCTGTGCTCTGCTTCGATTCTTGTGCTGTGCTTCAATTCCCGTAGTGTGCTTCGATTCCTGTGCTGTGCTTCATTGGCTTCTCTGTGTGTGCCCCGCCACGTGGGTCCAGCGGTATGGGTCCACCACAACATCACAATGCTGCCAAGTATATTTTCACATTACAACACAATGACCTTAACATTAAGAAAATTGTGTTCTCTCTAATTTTGATCACTATTATAAATTCTGAATATCGTCATGTACTGGCATCTTGTGTGATAGGGTGCCCACACCCTATCTCATGCTCCGGTCTTGAGCCGCGGACTTTCATGCTGGCTGTAGCTGGCGGTGGTGGGGTGTCCCACTGGTGGTACCAGGCATCATATTGGGATACTCATCACTTGGGTATCCCAATATGGCATCTGCCATACTTCCGGTTGGTGTAGTGGATTGTGGGATTCGGCCTCATCCCAATGGAAGTGAGCGACAGACAAGATAAGGTAACTATATATTAGATAGGGGCCCTGTGAAATGGGCTGCATTGCTTAGTGTTTTTTCTAGCACTAATCTACTAATTTAATAAATTTAGGTCCTCAAGAGGGGGATGAACACCCTCATAGATCATCCAGCGCTAGAAATGTGCACAATACACAGAACCGATACAGCAGATTGTTTGATGGCCATTCTTGGGTACTAGTCAATAGGAGTTGACCAGTACCCGAGAATAGACACTATACCGTTTATGAAGACTCTACACTGTGTGTACCTCCTGGCAGGTGGCGGTACTGGGTGTCGGACCCTCACCGTTTTGATATTGATGATTCATTCAAAGGATATCTCATCCTATGTGAGAAGTAGAAAGGCAATTGTGCTGCACTTCAATATGCTCCTGCTTCTTCTCTTTTATATGGCAGAAAAGTTTTAAATGAAACAACATAAGGTTGGACCTCAGTTATGAATACTTAGAGAAAATTACAGATATTCCATAAATGCCATTTGTAGGAACCCTTTTGACAAATTGAGAACCTTAAACCACTAAAGAGCTACTAAGGGTCAAACTTCATACCACTATACAATTTAATCTCACGAGAGTCAACAGAATAACATCCATATGTGAATTTATTAAGTACTAAATTGTACTTTTTCTGTAGATGAATCAACAAAGTATGTGTCTATGTCCTATTCATTGCTAACAATTCCTACATTCTCTTTTCTTAGATGAGACGGGTTTCATTCCCAGTCGCAATCCTTGTGGTCATACACTGTCTTTTAGGCAAGTGTGAAGTCACCACCAAACATGAATGTTGTACAGGACTTCCAGGTATCCCAGGAACACCTGGAATGAATGGTCAACATGGGCCTGTGGGAAGAGATGGCAAAGATGGGGAACTAGGACCAAAAGGTGACCCAGGTATGTTTCACTGAGAGAACAGAGAAAATTTAAACAGAAATGGTTATTATTTAACGGAGTCCCTTTAATTCCAGTGTATGGCTTATAGTTATTGTTTTTTTGTAGGAACACCTGGCAAAAACGGTCCACAAGGTCCTCCTGGAAAAACAGGTCCTCCAGGTTTTCCGGGCCCTTCAGGTAGACCAGGCTTACCAGGACCATTAGGGACAAGGAAAACCTTTGCATTTCATGTTGGACTGACAGCTCCGAGTCCATCAACCGACGGCCCAATTATATTTGCAAAAGTTTTTTACAACGAACAAAGCATTTACAACACAGGAAGTGGAAAGTTCATATCTCCAGTGGACGGTCTTTATTTCCTCACATACCAAATTACGGTCTTTAGTAAAAATGTACATATTTCCCTAAGGCATAATGGTAAAATTGTGCAGTATATGTATCATGTCTATTCTTCTAATACTCACCAAGCTTCTGGGGCTTCAATTCTAGCTTTGAAAGATAAGGATGAGGTTTGGCTGCAGGTTGTAGGAACCGACAATGGTCTTTATGCTGATACTGATGATGACTCTACATTCTCAGGCTTTCTGATATCATGAATCTGGCAGACATAGAACTTCTACCCCAATATATTAATATTGACCACAATCCCTAAGGAAAACGCCACATTAAAGCGGGAGACGGCAGCACAGCAACACACGAGCGCATAAGGTAAACAGGGGCATATATTTGACACCACTCCTACCTTTACCTTTCCTTGATTCTGACAAACCTTTCTTGTGCACTATAGGACTTTGTCCCATTCACCTTCCAGTCTTGGCATAGGAGCAAGTATTGCAGGACTTAGGCTGGTTTCACACTACGATATTCTTTTTTTTATGATGCTGTCCGATAAAAATCGGACAGCATTGGACTGATTTTAGCCACCATGCTGCCCTATGGGCATCGGATCGAATCGGATGTGCACTAAATGGCATCCGATTTGGTCCGATCCGATTCTGTCCGATTTCTTTATCGGTGCAAAAATTGAAGCATGCTCTGATTTTTGCACCGAACATAAAATCGGACAAAATCGGATTGGACCAAATCGGATGTCATTTAGTGCACATCCGATTCGGTCCGATGTTTTAAACATGGGGCTCTATGGAGCAGGGTCCGAGGTGTCCGAGGACCCGATTTTACTGTACCAAGCATGCTCAGTACAGTAAAACTGCTCCTAAGTGGGACAGTAGGGGTTAAAAAAAAATGTATTCTCACCTATCCCCGAGGCCCCCGCCGTCTTCCGCAGGCTCCCGGTGTCCTTGGGGTGTCTGCAGAGGTCTTCTTCTTCTGTACAGGACCTGCCGTGATGTCATAGTCACGTGACCGCAGTTTACACCATGTTAACCTGCGGTCATGTGATTGTGACATCACGGCAGGTCCTGTACAGAAGAAGAAGACCTCTGCAGACACCGCGAGGACACCGGGAGCCTGCGGAAGACGGCGGGGGCCTCGAGGACAGGTGAGCATATACATTTTTTTTTTTTCAACCCGGAGGCAGCGATTTTCTGCCGGAATCGGATGCCTATTTGGCATCCGATTCCAGGCATCAGAAGGGAGCCGATGCTGTCCGATTTTATCGGACAGCATCGGCTCCCTAAAAAAACGTAATGTGAAAGTAGCCTTAACCTGCTATGCATTATACTTTCTAGAGAGATGTACAACTATACCATACTAACATTAATCTTCCTGACTCAAGATTTAGCGACTTGAATTATATATATTAATCCATGGAACATAATCTGACATCTGAACAAGGCACATCTTTTACTTGTCTCCCTTGGTAAATACCAAATACCGTATATACTCGTGTATAAGCCGAGTTTTTCAGCACAGAAATTGTGCTGAAAAGTGCCCCCCTCGGCTTATACACGAGTCAGTGACGGCTGACTGTGTGGGGCCGGTGTCCGGGGGATGGAGGAGGCAGGGGGAGGCTGTATAGTGAGCGGCCGGTCACGTGGGGCCGCTCATTAGTGCAATGCAATATGCACTGCATCCCCCTGTCCATCAGCGGCAGGGGGAGCCGTGCATATTACATAGCACTGTCAGTGCTCTCCCGCCCCCCTGTGGTAGTATACAGCAGCCCCCCCCCCTTGTGAGTATACAGCAGCCCCCCCGTGGTAGTATACAGCAGCCCCCCCGTAGTATATACAGCAGCCCCCCCTGTGAGTATACAGCAGCCCCCCGTGGTAGTATACAGCAGCCCCCCCGTAGTATATACAGCAGCCCCCCCGTGGTAGTATACAGCCCCCCTCCCCCGTTGCTGCCGCACACCTGTAAAAAGAAGATCTTTCATACTTATCCTCCTGCTGTCACCGCGCGCATCCTCCGCTCTCCTTCTTGCTTGCACCCGGTGTCCATCCACGTGACCGCGCCACAAATAATGACGTCATTATTTGTGCGCGGTCATATGGATGGACGCCGGGGCCCGGGTGCAAGCAAGAAGGAGAGCGGAGGATGCGCGTGGTGACAGCAGGAGGATAAGTATGAAAGATCTTCTTTTTACAGGTGTGCGGCAGCAACGGGGGGGGGGGCTCTATATACCCACAGGGGGGCTGCTGTATACTACCACGGGGGGGCTGCTGTATACTACCACAGGGGAGGGGCTGCTGTATATACTACGGGGGGGCTGCTGTATACTACCACGGGGGGGCTGCTGTATACCCACAGGGGGGGGCTGCTGTATACTACCACAGGGGGAGGCACTGCTGTATACTACCACAGGGGAGGGTCTGCTGTATATACCACAGGGGGGGACTGCTGTATACCCACAGGGAGGGGCTGCTGTATATACCACAGGGGGAGGCACTGCTGTATACCCACAGGGGGGGCTGCTGTATACTACCACAGGGGAGGGGCTGCAGTATATACCACATGGGGAGGCACTGCTGTATACCCACAGGGGGGGCTGCTGTATACTACCACAGGGGAGGGGCTGCTGTATATACCTCTGTGGCTGCTGTATACTACCACAGGGGGAGGCTGCTGTATACTACCACAGGGGGAGGCTGCTGTACACTACCACAGGGGAGACTGCTGTATACTGCCACAGGGGGAGACTGCTGTATACTACCACTGGGGGAGACTGCTGTATACTACTACTGGGGGAGACTGCTGTATACTACCACAGGGGGAGACTGCTGTATACTACCACTGGGGAGGCTGCTGTATACTACCACTGGGGAGGCTGCTGTATACTACTACTGGGGCTGCTGTATATACCTCTGTGGCTGCTGTATACTACCACTGGGGAGGCTGCTATATACCACTGGGGGGGACTGTATACCTGTGCTGGGGTCCACCCTCGGCTTATACACGAGTCAATAGGTTTTCCCAGGTTTTGGGGGCAAAAGTAGGGGGGTCGGCTTATACACGGGTCGGCTTATACACGAGTATATACGGTAATCTTCTAATTTCAACACATAGTAAAACAATTTTTGAGTGTATTAACTCAAAACACTTTGCATACCGTATATACTCGTGTATAAGCCGACTTTTTCAGCCCAAAAATTGGGCTGAAAAGTCCCCCCTCGGCTTATACACGAGTATATACATGTGTGTGACGGGGACGGGGGCTCTGACTGGGGGCAGGAGGAGGCAGGAGGGGGCTACAGTGACACACCGCGCGGTCACGTGGGCCCGGCTCATTAATATGCACGCATCCCCCTGTCCATCCCCGGCAAGGGGATGCAGTGCATATTGCCCCACACAGCCCCTGGCGGCCCCCGGCAGTGGTATACAGCCCCCCCCGCCTAGTACCGGGCCCCCATGCTGCGGATACAGTAGTTCATACATTACCATCTCTCCCTGCAGCGCGCGGCTCCTCCATGTCCCAGCCGGCATCTTCCTGTAGTGTCATGTGACTGGCGCGTCACATGACACTACAGCAACAAGCCGGGCGGGAGATGGAGGAGCCGCGCGCTGCAGGAGATGGTAATGTATGAACTACTGTATGCTGTGCCGCAGCATGGGGGCCCGGTACTAGGCGGGGGGGCTGTATACCACTGCCGGGGGCGCTGTATAAACCCCCGGGGGCCTGCTGTATAAACCCCCGGGGGCCTGCTGTATAAACCCCCGGGGGCCTGCTGTATAAACCCCCGGGGGCCTGCTGATACCCCCGGGGGCCTGCTGATACCCCCGGGGGCCTGCTGATACCCCTGGGGCCTGCTGAATACCCCTGGGGGCCTGCTGTATACCCCTGGGGGCCTGCTGATACCCCTGGGGGCCTGCTGTATACCCCTGGGGGCCTGTTGATACCCCCTGGGGGCCTGCTGATACCCCTGGGGCCTGCTGAATACCCCTGGGGGCCTGCTGTATACCCCTGGGGGCCTGCTGTATACCCCTGGGGGCCTGCTGATACCCCTGGGGGCCTGCTGTATACCCATGGGGGCCTGCTGTATACCCCTGGGGGCCTGTTGATACCCCTGGGGGCCTGTTGATACCCCTGGGGCCTGCTGATACCCCTGGGGCCTGCTGAATACCCCTGGGGGCCTGCTGTATACCCCTGGGGGCCTGCTGATACCCATGGGGCCTGCTGTATACCCATGGGGGTCTGCTGTATACCCCTGGGGGCCTGCTTATACGCCTGGGGGCCTGCTGATACCCCCGGGGGCCTGCTGATACCCCCGGGGGCCTGCTGTATACCCCTGGGGGCCTGCTGATACCCCTGGGGGCCTGCTGATACCCCTGGGGGCCTGCTGATACCCATGGGGGCCTGCTGATACCCATGGGGGCCTGCTGATACCCATGGGGCCTGCTGTATACCCCTGGGGGCCTGTTGATACCCCTGGGGCCTGCTGATACCCCTGGGGCCTGCTGAATACCCCTGGGGGCCTGCTTATACCCCTGGGGGCCTGCTTATATGCCTGGGGGCCTGCTGTATACCACTGGGGGGGCCTGTATACCTTACTGCTGGGGGTTGTATACCTGTGCTGGAGTCCACCCTCGGCTTATACGCGAGTCAATAAGTTTTCCCAGTTTTTGGGGGCAAAAGTAGGGGGTCGGCTTATACACGGGTCGGCTTATACACGAGTATATACGGTATATAGAGAGATGAGAGAAAACGTATGGCCATATAGTAACAAATTCACCTGGACTAACAAGCAATATCTCAAGCCACTATTTTCAGCTACACAGGTATGCACCATATTGCTTGGCACTTATGTGATACAGGATAAGGGATCCTATAAGGGATATCACTAGTCTCTATCCATATGGGACTGTCCCTCAGCTTTTTTCAAAATTCTTCTTTTTTCTAATTTCTTCCTTTTCTACTCCTCTTTTCTTCTGTTTCCTCTAAACTCCTTCTTGGTCTCTTTCCACTTCCTCAGGGTATGAACCTCCCGACATGTGCACGTTTCTACTAAAACTCTACCTATGATGTTTATGCTAATACCTTGTTTTTTTCACCACATACCACACTGCTCGACACAGCACTCCCACACCACGTGACGTATCACTAGATACCGCTACTTCATAGGCACGGACAACCAGCACCTAGGTAAATCTTCCTTTGAACGAATTTTATTGTTGCTGATTCTTTATCATACATATATGTTGCATTGTTATTTTGGTTAATTTTGCTATACCTTATGTTTTTTCATGTAACAAATGTACACTGTATGGTCTTCAAGCATCATGTTTTCAATTTTTAAATGTCTACTAATGGAACAATGGCATGTTCTTTGTACTTACTTTAATTTTTCTATATCTGTATAGA
>JARQOC010000002.1:686630195-686640929 GCA_033576535.1 Allobates femoralis
TGTGGAGTAAGATTCTGGCTAGGCGGGAGCAATGCCTAGCGGACCAATAACACAAAGCAATCACTGATCTCAGGGAATTCACTGTATTGAGCGCTTTAGCCAGCTGCCCACAGTGTTTTCTTGGACTGGTCTCCCTGAGATCAGTGATTGCTTTGTGTTGTTGGTCCACTAGGCATTGCTCCCGCCTAGCCAGAATCCTACTCCACACTGATGAGGGGCAACACCCCGAAACAGCTGTCTGTGCATGTATACTTGGCCTTCGTATTCCCTTGTCATATCTTTAAACTTGTAAAGAGCTGGATATTGACTCAAAGGGACACTTAATATGGTGGTTATGGTGGTCTCCTCAAAGAGCCATCCCATGGCTAGGTCCTTCCCTGGAGGGATATCTGGCTAGTTCTGTGCTGAGACTCCTAAACGAGGCTCCACAGACTCCATTTGCATATTCATAATTCCCAGGGGGCAATGCACCTAGGAATTCACTGTGTTGAGCACTTTAGCCGGTTACCCGCAGTGTTTTCTTGGACTGGTCTCCCTGTGATCAGTGATTGCTTCGTGTTATAGGAGGAACTAAGGCAATCTCGACAGGCCATTCAGGATCTCTGGCCACTGTGGGTTTCTCTGCAGCTGGCTGGCTAACAAGATCAGCCCTGGCCTTCAGCCAATGCCGCATCCGCTCCCTGTCGGCCTCCTGCTGCCAGTCTGGGGATTCGTCCGCAGTGGCGACCCGACTTACACCAACCGCAAATTATCTCGTGGGGGCCTTCACCTTCATAAAGGAGACCACCTCCTCAACATACAGGGTGTGAAGTAGTGAAGGTAGATGGTCACGTAGCTGGATGTACCGGTTCACATAGCACATGTCACCAGTCCCGTCTTCGGCTAGTGTTGAGCCCACTGGGACGGGGGTATTCGGTACTGGACCGCGTTGCTACGGGGAATGTCACGAAGGTCCTGATCCGGACCGTGTCCCGGGCCCTGGCAAGTAAAAAGGTAATATGTACAGGGGATAGAGTTTATCGTGACGCCACCCACGGTGTGTGGTCAGTATGGGGGACCACCGCTGCTGCAGAACCTCCGGGGATGATGTTAGGCAGCTTAGATGGTACTGCTCTCCGTAGGTAGAAGCAAGGTCCCCGGGGCAGAGGTTGGTATAGTCTATTGTGGATGTGAAGGTACCTTTACACGCCGCTACAACAGGATGGATACAACCCGCTACTTCACGTGCACGAGCACGCCCAAACGGTTACAAACGGGAAACGCACCACCTTTACACGCCGCCACAAGGTGCGCTACGCTACGTTACATCTACAGCTAGATACATCGCCGGGTGTCTCAAGTAGCTATCTGTAGCTTACCTTACCTCATTTACACACCGCTACAACAAGCTAATATGGGCGGACCTGGTGCAGCAGGGACAACACATAGGCGTGCCACAATTGTGGAGTACGAGATGTCCGTACGCTGATAGGACAAAGCAAGGACATCATGATTGGGCAGGCATCGCAGGAGGCTGTTTAATACATGACGCTCGAGCAATTGTGTAGTGTGACTGGTCAGCTCCTTAAATATGCCTCCCTATGCAGTAACAACCAATCGTAATGCAGGAGCTTCCTCCAATGATCGCTAAAGGGGCGCGGTATCCCGGAGCCTGTGTCACGCCCCAGCTACATACCAGGTACATCGCCTGGTGTATAGACATCCCTTCTGTAGCTTCTTTACACGCCGATACAGCTCGCTGCAATCGGCTTTGTAGCCACCTGTTTCAGAGCAGTGCTCGGAAACAGATGTATCTGTTGCCGGCTGCCTCCTACCGTCTTCACACGCCGCTACTACGGGCAATATTGACGACGCAAGCTACAATCGTAGCCTGTAGCGGGTTGTATCCATCCTGTTGTAGCGGCGTGTAAAGGTACCTTAATAGTAGGGGATGATACTAGAGATGGGTTAAGGAACACACACTCACGTTTTGTAGTTTCCAAAGCTTTACTGCGATGTTGCTGCAGATTGTCCACAGAGTTTGTACTGGGGCCGGGTTTCTCCCACCCTGTCCGGGTCCTCAGCTTCCTAGTGCTGTGCTGTGTGTGTGTCCTTGCTGCTGCCTCTAGCTGAGCTGCTGGCACTGTCTCACTCTCTCTTTCTCTCTGCTGGTACCACTTGGCTAGGCAACTTGAGTCTTCTGTGTTGTACTGACCCCGCCGTGTTGCTTTGCTCTGGTACTGTGGTGGTCTAGAGACTCCCCTACTCCTGGATTCACTGTGCTGAGTGTGTCAGTCACAGTGTCGGATCCGGTGTCCGTTCTGTGCGCTTCTCTGGGGCGAGTGGTGATGGCACTCAAGCTCCCAGATGTCTTTCTCTGTCTGTTTAGTTCTCCTCTTCTCAGACCCTAACTAGGCCTGGAATCGTGAGCAGACAGTAGAGAAGCTTGGCATAGCTTCTTTGACACTACAGCCTCTCTCAGTTCTCCCAGGAACTGAACTAACTACTTCCTGTGGACCTGGAGTATTTAAGAGAGCAGGTTGTGCTCCCCCTCCTGGCCCAGAAGTGCTAGTGTAAGTCAGTGTGTTGTGGGCAGGGAACCCATGTGATGTTACTGTGGCACATTAACCCCTGGGGTTCCACACTAGGAACTCAAACCCCCTCTTCTGGAAAAATTTTGCCATCTGGCCCTGGATGCTCATTAAAGGCGTTAGCCTTAGGCCTCTGCAACCACTTTTGTGCGATGGCATCAGAGACCCTAATTTCTTCAATAAATGAGGTGGGCCGGATGGTTCAGGCCTTTTAGGATGGTTGCTGGGAGGAAAGAGGGGCCCCCACATGGAATTTTCCCAGTCGAAGACCTCTGGCAGGGATCTACAAAAGGCAGGGAAGCAGGGGCATCTGGCACTACTACCTCCTGCTGGATTTGCTGATCCACTGGCTGCAGGTGTAATAAGGTCAGGCATGCTGCAAGATCCTGACTGACCCGTGTTGGTCCCGGCTGGAATACGGAACACCTGACCTCCTGACTCTGAGCTGCGTTCCGGTGGGACCTCTTGTTCAAGCATGGAGGAAGAGCACTAGATTCTGACATCACTGCATATCAAGTCCAATGCAGGTAATACAGTCGTATTCCAGCTCACATAAGTGAGCGAGGTGGTAAGGAAGATCACATCCTCTAAAGCAGGCATGTGTTGGCGTGGATCCATCAGGTCTCCAAACTACGGACTGCAGGCAAACGGTAGCACAATGTAGTTCCCATCCCAAGAGGGCTCCAGCCTGAAAGGTGAAGCATCTGTATTTTGCATAGGGTACCACCTCTTCCAGGACTCAATCGTTTTCAGGATATTAGTGTTTGCCCAATCTTGTTGCCTCGCTCCTCATTAACCCCTCCATGGGGTGGATGGCAGAAGGCAGCTGACTTACAAATCCCATGCCACAGGTAACACCTGAGCTTGATGTTTGAGGGGAGTGATTATTAAAGTCTAACATAATTGAAGGACAAATAATAAGAAAAAAAAAATAGTTTATTTTCAGCTCACCATCAATTCATCTGTAGTGATGGCCCGGCGAACCCCCCCCCCCCCCCGATCACCAGGATCGGCGGGTTCACCAGAGTTTTTTGTAAAGTTTAAGCTCTGGGCCGGGATGACACGAACTTGCGTCCAAACCCCTCGAGCTTGAACTTTACAGACATGGGATGGAGGGGAGGGGGGGCTGAAAAAAAAAAGAAAAAATTTGTTAATAAAACATTATAATTATAGTGTACTTGTTCTTGTCTCCCTTATCCTCATGTAAAGCACCATGGAACCTAATGGCACTATATAAATAAATAATAATAATAATTATACTTACCATTCCAGCGACGCGTCCTCCCAGCTCGCTGTCTCCCGGTCGCTCCTAGTTTCGGGGCCGCTCATTAACGTCCGGGTTATTCATGCCACTGCTCGGCATTCGGCAATTTCCGGCCGGCGTCAGCAATGTTCGAGCAGTGACGTCAGGGTTCACCCACAGTAATGGCCATGAACTCGGGTGAACTTTGACTGTCACTGACAGTCTCAACCTGGTATCACTCTGCATAGACACGTGTCTATGTAGAGCGATGTAGCAGTGCTGACATTGCTCTCCTTTGGACTACGTTAGACTGAGGATTGTTTTTATAATAAAGATGGAGTCTCTAAATTTTTTTTTGCTTTATTTCTAATTAGGGATGGGCGAATCTACTCGCTAGGACTCGTTACTCGGTGAGTAGTAAGGGACTCGCAGGACTCGGCACTCTGCGAGTTTCCCAGTGATTACTCGCACGAGTCCAATGCAAATCAATATCAATCCTAGTTTTGTCAGAAACGCTGACAAAACTAGGATTGCCATTGTTTGCATTAGACTCGGCTACTGTGCCAGTGATAGCAGGGAAACTCGCAAAGTAACTGCTGTTACATTGTGAGCCGAGTCCAGCTGTCTTCTCTGTGCAGCTCCAGGGTCCTAGAGCCCGCCTGCTCACAGACATGATGTAGCAGAGCTGAGATTGTTCTCAGTCTGCTCATTCCCTGTGCATAGACATCTATCTATGCACAGGGGATGTAGCAGAGAGGACATCGCATTTTGGACTACGTTGGACGGAAGAGGATTTTTTTAATTAAAGATGGAGTCCCTAATGGCTTTTTTTTTTTATTTCAAATAAAAATTTTTCTCTGTGTTGTGTTTTTTTAACCCTTTATTGGAGATTCTTAGTGGCTGGGTCAAACGTGGCCTGACATTAAGAATCTCGGGCTTGTATAACAAAGCTGGTATTAACCCCTTTATTACCCAGCGTGCTACCGCCACCAGGGCCGCTGGAAGAGCGGGTTCAGCGCCAGAGGATGGCGCTTCAATGAACGCGCCATCTTCTGGGGCGGCTGCGGGCTGCAATTTGCAGCGGGGGGTGCCCAGAAAGCTTGGGCATCCCTGCGCTGCGGATTCCAGCCCACAGCTGCTTAGCTGTACCTGGCTAGACATAGAAATTGCGCGGAGCCCCACACATTTTTTTTTTATTATTTCATGAATTTCAGAGTCAGAGTCTCAGAGTCAGAGTCTCAGAGTCAGAGTCAGAATCTCAGAATTTCATGAAATAATTTAAAAAAAATGCGTGGGGCTCTGCGCAATTTCTATGTCTAGCCAGGTACAGCTAAGCAGCTGGGGGCTGGAATCCGCACCGCAGGGATGCCCAAGCTTTCTGGGCACCCCCCGCTGCAAATTGCAGCCTGCAGCCACCCCAGAAGATGGCGCGTTCATTGAAGCGCCATCCTCTGGCGCTGAACCCCGCTCTTCCAGCGGCCCTGGTAGCGGTGGCACGCTGGGTAATAAAGAGGTTAGGGCCAGCTTTGTATTATCAGCTGGCCCTAAGCCCAAAATTTATGGCGGTCACGCCAATATTAGACATGACCGCCATGAATTTCTATTTAATTGTTTAAAAAAAAACACAACACAGAGAAAAATTTTTATTAGAAATAAAAAAAAAGCCATTAGGGACTCCATCTTTAATTAAAAAAATCCTCTTCCGTCCGACGCAGTCCAAAACGCGATGTCCTCTCTGCTACATCCCCTGTGCATAGATATAGATGTCTATGCACAGGGAATGAGCAGACTGAGAACAATCTCAGCTCTGCTACATCATCTCTGTGCACAGACATTCATGTCTGTACACAGGGAATGAGCAGACTGAGAACAATCTCAGCTCTGCTACATCAGGCAGCAGGTGGGCTCTAGGACCCTGGAGCTGGCAGCCAGCACACAGAGCAGACAGGACTCTTATCTGTGCGAGTTTCCCAGCGATTACTTACAAAGTAAACGAGTCCAATGCAAATAAATGACAAAACTAGGATTGTTTCAGGCTGAAGCTTCCGAGACACATCTGCGATTTGTAAATCTCACACTACTCGCTATTACTCGCTTCCCCATTCATTAACATTGGACTCGCTAGACTCGCAACGAGTAGCGAGTCCTGTGCTCGGACTCGCTAGAGTCAAGCGATTCCGAGTAATTTAGGATTCGCCCATCACTATTTCTAATAAAAAAAATGTTCTCTGTGATGTGTTTTTTTTTTTAAACACTTAACTAGAAATTCATGGTGGACATGTCTAATATTGGCATGACCCCATGAATTTTGGGCTTAGGGCCAGCTAATAATACAAAGCTGGCCCTAACCCCATTATTACCCAGTGAGCCACCCAGCACCAGGGCCCTGGATGAGTTGGATACAGCGCCTTCTATGAATGCACCATTTTCTGGGGCGGCTGCGGACTGCAATTCGCAGCGTGGCCCAGAAAGACCCTGCGCTTTGGATTCCAGCCCCCAGCTGCCTAGTTGTACCTGGCTGGACCCAAAAATAGGGTGAAGCCCACGTCAATTTTTTTTAATTAAAAAAAAAAAGGGCTTCCCTATATTTTTGGTTCCCAGACAGGTACAAATAGGCAGATGGGGGTTGGGGACAGCTTGTGCCTGCCTGCTGTACCTGGCTGGCATTCAAAAATATGGTGAAGCCCATGACAAATTTTTTTTTTTTAAATTCATTAAAAAATAAAAAAAAATTATAAATAAAAAATCAAACACATTTAGGGACTGCATCTTTATTAACAATCTCTGTGCTGCACACTCTCATCTCTGCTTCATCAGAGACCAAGGAGACGAACAAAGCTTTTATCCCCTTGGTCCCTGAAGGAGAGCCTGGAGTGCTGCGGCATTGTAAGGATTTGACTCAGGTTACCCGAGGACAGCTCAGGTCATGCCACCTGAGATGTCCTTGCGTGATCCCAGTGTCTTCCTGGTTACAAAGCTGCAGATCGAGCTCCTTCCACCAATTATGCACTGATCGCTCAGAAGATTGCACCAAAAACCACGAAATCCATGACAAAAAATGCAGGAAAAACGTCAAGGTTTGTGTTCTTTTTTTGGCCCAGGAGATGAAGATGAACACCTAGGACACAATGCATGCAGTTTTAGGTCTAAATTGCACCAAAAAGCATGAAATCCGCATCAAAAACCGCAACGCTTTTGCTGCGGATGTCATGCTTTTTGGTGCAATTTAGGCCTGAAACTGCATGCATTGTATCCAAGTGGTTCATCTGCATCTAATGGGCCAAAAAAAGCACAAAAACAAGAGCTTTTTTCCCACGGTTTTTGCAGTGGATTTCATGCTTTTTGGTGCAAAATAGGCCTGAAACTGCATGCATTGTGTCCAAGTGGTTCATCTGCATCTCCTGGGCCAAAAAAAGCACAAAAAAACGCAACATTTTTGCCAAGGATTTCATGATTTTTGGTGCAATCTTCTGACAGCTCAGTGCGTAATTGGCGTAAGGAGCGCGATCTGCAGCATTTTAACCGGGGAGACACTGGGGTCACGCAAGGACAGCTCAGGTGGCATGACCTGAGCTATCCTCAAGTGACCTGAGTCACCCCTCTTATGATGCCGCGGCACTCCGGGCTCTACTTCAGGGACGAAGGTGATAGAAGCTTTGTTCGTCCCCTTAATCTCTGATGAAGCAGAGCCAAGAGTGTTCAGCACAGAGATGAGGGTCAAGGGGTTAATAAAAATGCAGTCCCTAAATGTAAATTTATTTTGATTTTTAATGAACTATTAAAAAAAAATTTGATGTGGGCTTCGCCATATTTTTGTATGCCAGCCAGGTACAGCAGGCAAGTACAGGCTGCCCCCAACCCCCAGCTGCCTATTTGTACCTGGCATGAATTTCATGAAGAAATTAATAAAAATTGACGTGGGCTTCGCCTTATTTTTGGGCCTGCCAGGTACAACTAGGAAGCTGGGGGCTGTGATCCACAGCACAGTGCAGCCCAAGATTTCTGGGCCACCCCCGCTGTAAATAGCAGTCCGCAGCCGCCCAAGAAAATGGCGCATTCATAAGAGCGCCATCATCTGGTACTGTATCCAACTCATCCAGGTCCCTGGTAGCGAGTGGCTCACTGGGTAACAATGGGATTAGGGCCAGCTTTGTATTATCAGCTGGCTCTTAACCCTGAAATTCATGGGGTCACACCAATATTAGACATGACCACCATGAATTTCTAGTAAAGTGTTAAAAAAACAAAACAAAAAAAACAACACAGAGAATTTTTTTTTATTAAAATAAAACAAAAAAAACCATTTAAGAGACTCCATCCTTATTATAAAAAACAATCCTCAGTCCAATGTAGTCCAAAAGAGAGCAATGTCAGCACTACTACATCACTCTACATAGATAAGCGTCTATGCAGAGCGAGAACAGGCTGAGACTATCAGTGACAGTCAAAGTTCACCCGAGGTCATAGCTTGGGCCATGACTGTGGGTGAACCCTGACGTCACTGTGTGAACACGGCTGGAAAAAGCCGAAGATTGATGAAGCCGGTCGGAAATGGCCAAGCGCCGGCAATGCAGTGAATACTGCGGAAGTTAATGACCGGCCCCGAAAGCAGAAGCGGCCGCAACAGCGAGATAGAAGGACGCGTCTCTGGAAATGTATGTATAATTATGATTTTGATTTTATTTTTTTACAGCCCCCGGACCCAAACTGTAACAGGGGTTTCCCATGGAAACCCGTGTTTGGGACCTTGTGACCGAACAGTATGCATTTAGTACGGGTCCAGAACTTTACAGTTTTGGTTCGCCCATCCCTATTCATATTCATCTGGAATGTTGAATAAGGCTTGTGGGCAGAAATGCACGGACAGGTCCAAGATTTATGATACATATAACACACTTGTGCACATGACAAAAATCTGTATTATAAACGTATGTAAGGAAAGGAAATAAAGGGATTGCACATTTTCAAGAAGCAATATTCATAGTATGGTGTTTCATGACTGTGAACAGACGTATAAGACCATGTATGTTAAGCATATAATGGAAATACGCTATTTTTATCAGAATTGCTAGAAGATAAGTGTAGAAGAGTTGACCTCGTATGCTGTTGACCTTCTGCAATAATAAATGTTTACTCTCTAAAAAAAAAAACTATTACAAAAATAATAATAATAACAAAAATGGATGTAGGATATTGAATGGTTCCTGGACTTCACAGCTGCTGCCACATCTGATACTATTCCAAAAATTCACACCCTGCAGGTGTCATAACACCTGCAAACTCGAAAGCTCCATTAAATAATAATAATAATATAATAATAATAATAATAATAAATTCTACAGGTTGAAAGAAAGTGGTAGACCCAATGACTGGGAACACTCCTAACCGTAAGGTTAGGTTTTGTTCCCAGTCAGCAAGTCCTCTGGGGTGCATTTTAGCCCCGAAGATTCAGTTTTAGGGGCATTTTAAAATTGATATTAAATTTTTGAGCACTACCTTCTCCATTTAATTTCTGCTCGTTAGGATGATCGGGTACAATTCCCTCCATGAGGAGTTTTCCTACAATAACTTCATCAAGGAGTCTTCCGGAGCATCTCCATTCTTCGTTGTATACTCCCAGCATGCTCTCCTATATGTGCTTTCTCCGGGGAGCCAGCAGCTATTGCCTTGTATCGCAACACTTAATGACAATAAGCTGCTAAAAGTAGACAAATCTTACATAACCAGGCCTGGCAGGCTGAGGCAGACACTGAGAAAAACAAGCAGTAAATTGCAGATTAGTCACTAAGAGCAGGAGAGGTTGTTGGGAAAAGTCAAACCAGACTTACTGCAGAAGGAGCAGCTCCTGTGAAGCAAAGAACCAGGGATACAAAGCAGAATACACGAGAATTGGCTAGAAGGTAAACAAGGGTTTATAAAGGCAGGGAAGGAGGATCACAAACAGTAGTGGAGCAGCAGATGCCAATTTTTGAAAAGGGCTATAACGTACAAAAACTAAATGGTAGATCCAGAGTCCTGACACTAACTGTACTTTTGTAAAATAAGATTTTATTTTTAAATAACTGATCGATTCTTTGAGCCACCCTGCCAGCATCACTTTAAATCTCAATATTATACTATAATAAGGTGGTCTTACCCTATTTTTTAATTTACATTGTGCCAAGCGGCCTCCTAAATACATTAAAGGCAGAACCACGTAAATGCAACACATACCCAAAACATCTCAGAACCACTCACGTGGGGCTGGAGAATCAAATACGGATAAAGGTAGACCAAGCCCGAACATGAATGAGGGTGGAGCAGGCCCAAACAAATGTGCATGCAATTAACAGGGTGAAAGGGTGAGGTAACTGTGTGTAAACAGCAACCAGAGTTCTAGTAAAGACAGAAGGAATGACACACTAAACCAAGCGTGCAGGGCAAGGTGGGGGTCAGCCACCAACCAATAATATATAAAAAAGAGGGGGGGAGCCAGCACTGTCTGAGGTCAGCATGCAATGAATGTAGTCTTTCCCATCATGTCGACTAATTTAGGAATTGGCATAAACCCTTGTGAAAGAGAATTATTGCCAAAAAGTTAACTACGTATGTTCTCAGTCTTTGCCCCCAAATGAAAATGTTTCGGAGCAAAGGTCCAAATGAGTGAGTTGAATGATTCATTGTTATTTTCTGATTCTGCTCAAGCAACAGGGGCATAACTACAACAGGTGCAGGGGTTGCACTCACACCTGGGCTCTGGAGCGTACAGGCGCCAAAGTTCCCTTTGGCTTGAAGAAAAAGGCTATTGCTATTAAGGATTTGCAAAGATTTAGGGGCCCGTTGGAGCTTTCGCATCGGGGCCCATGAGCTTCAACTTACGCCACTGTCCAGCAAAACATCAATGACAGCTCTTAATAAAATACCGTATATACTCGCGTATAA